>JARPRG010000373.1:112788-132031 GCA_031001745.1 Hartigia nigra
TGATGGTGTTGTTGCTGGTATTGGTACTGGTGATAGTGTTGCTGGTCGGTGCTGTTGCCGATCCCTTTCTTTCTTTTTGTTTAACTCTCTTTCTCAGCTGCCCTCCTCTCCATCCCTCTTGCACTCTTTCTTTTTTCTCATCTAGTCTCTTCGTATTCTTTATTACACTCATTTCTTCCTTTGGCTTATCCACTATCGTTTTTTTTATCTAAATAATATTTTACGTATTTATTATGAATTTTTTTTCTATTAATTCATATAGATAATAGAGAAACTTTCACTCGTTCACTCTGTGTACAGTGTGTGTATTGACTTACTTACTGTTGGTTTAACAACGTGTATCTGCACTATGTATCCCGTGTTACTCACTGCTGTATCCATTCTGGCTCCACGGAGCGACAGCTAGGGGTAAGAGGAACCGTGAAATGCGTCCAATTACAAACTGGCCGCGTCGTGTGGCCCCGAACTCATCGCCAGACTCGGATTACATCGAATCGGCTTACACATCCGCTCAACTTCGCAGATTCGTTAAACTGCGCGAGGGAACAGGCTGTAAGTTCAGAAATGTTGATTCGTGATATACTTTAGTGTATGTGGTTTAATTGTCATTTGGCGGGAGATTTGAAATTGGTTATATCGACCGTATTGACGGCAGGGACATTTCTCTAGGTATATAACTGTAGTTTACGGGAGACTACGTAATCAGCGAATGGGATTTGTTTAGTGGGTTGTCAATAGAGAGAATAGCATGAAATTCGAACATTTTCGGGTTTATGATTTACGAGCTGTTAGGATTTCTTGTATTGTTCGTAACTTTTAGGATAGTAATGTATTTCCGTTTTAGATGAACTACCGAATATAATGGCCGCTAATAGATTTATGATTTAGGCTGCCGCTGCCTATGAATTCTTCTTGTTGAATGGTTCTAGTTTTCGTGAAGCGACAGACCGTCTATTTACGTTTTTTGGACGGGTTAAAAAAAAAAATGTGTCAGCGAAGCTCGTTTAATGATGTGCAGTAGAAATTTACGTTAATAGATTAATGATTTACGAGGATGATCCCAAGGTGAGACCGACTCGTAAGAAATTAAAAATGAGGCTTTACACCCTACGTAGGACCATTATCCAAAATGCTCAAGGCTCGTATGTGTTACACGGTGATGCAATGGCCCGCCAGAAATAATGCGATTAACCTGATAGGCAGATTTATGGCTGCTTATAGGATTTAAACTCAACAGGTTGGACCTACCTCGGCTTCCTTGCTTTAAAAAAAAAAACATTCTTCACTTTTCCAAAACCAGTAGAATAAAGTACTATACTTTTTCCTTTGGATCTAGTATTATTTAGTGAGAAAGATCTCGTTGCCACCTTAGTCGTCGTCATTCCCATCGGCGACATCCTTGCCAGCAGCTCCTTCGAGCTTCCCTGTATCTCGGGCCTGTTTTTGCTTTTTTTCTTCTTCTTCTCTTAGATGCTTAGTGTATATGGAAGATGCCCGTGCTCGGCACGGGGGCTTTATTATTTACAGCGTTCGTAAGGCGTGTCACAAAACGTTGCGGGTTTCCTCTTGAAAGTCCCACAATGTACGGCCGATTTATGGCTGAAACTTTCAACAAAAGTGTCAATGCCACCCTCGCCGAGGTGCTGCGCACAAATATTTTCACCGTAAATTCTCTGTTTTATCTGACCCCCTCGGTTTACGGCTTGTGACCTAATCCACTAGCTAGCAGCTACCTGCCCTTTCGGAACCATCACATTATACTCATAGGTGTAGTTTCATTAGTTTTTCGTATCGCTTGATGGTTTACGTCTTTAATTCCAGCACCTTTTAACTTTTATATACTGTACAGCAGCTTAACGTATTTTATGGCCGTTTAAACATGAAATTTCAATTTCTTCACAGCCACTGTTTATCGAGTAGTGAATTCGCCACGGGAAGAAAAACAGAGAGAGAGAGAGAACGAAAAGATACTGCCTGTGGAACAATAGGGTGACTCGGTCTATTGGTTTAAGGCACAGCCGCCAGATGTCGCGCCAGTACGGGCTAAGACGCAACACATTCGTTTCCCTATACAGAAGAGAATAGTCTGAATTATACTCAACTATAAATATCATAAAAATGACTCAAACCAAAAACAATTAACAACTGGACAAATAATATTTTCCTGGAAGAAGGTATAAATTCACGTATAATAATGGTCATCCATTTCGATCCTGTATCTTTTCGTGCCAACATCTTCATCATGGCCGGCGGTAAGCGCGAGAGCCAATTGAAAATTTATAATAACGAGATGCCGAATAGATCCGTGATATGAAAATCTCTTTCTCTCAGGAGAAACGCCATTAATCTCGGCACTCCAAACACCATCGATATCTATGTGGTAGTGATCTGTCGAGTTAACCGAATCGTTTAAACGGCATTACATCATCTGGACAAAATGAACCGGATTCGCTTTGGCTTTTTCAATTTTGTCCCTCTCTCTCTCTCTCTCTCTCTCTCAGCGCCTATCCTCAAGTCACCCTTAAGTGTATGGGACTGTTTTCGAAATATCCCATGAAGTGGACCATTCCCAGTTGGATACGGGGCACTAGGGAACCCCAAGGCCCCTCTCTCGCCCCTCTATACTATTGTCGGTTACTCTTATTGTCATATACAGGAGATCGCCTGCTGTGACGATGTTGACTCTCCGCTGTGGTCAGCGACAAAAACCAATGAAAAGTAAAGTTAACCTTCGAAGGGCCGACGATTCGCTACGCACCCCTCCACGATTTCTCTTGCGAGGCCAAACATCTACCTACGGTATAAAGAACGTCGTGTCTATTCAGTAACGAACCGTTAACTCGACGTAAATACCCGACAAACCCAACGCCTGTCGTCTGTGTCCTGTACCATCTCTCTATTTCAGAGTTTACATCCTGAAAATCGTCCTTTCACGGACAACTTCACGGGGTGCGCCTAGCTGGAAAATTTTTGAAAGGGGCGTGCTAAACTCACCATTACGACACTACCGCCATCTACGATTATTTCATTTCCAACAATACCTTAATATACCTGGTGACTAAAATCTCTACTACTACCACTCTCGTAAGATTCTCGTATACCAAGAAGATCACTCGAAGACTTTGCACTTTTGGCTCGGGTTCAAGATTCTTCATTGATTCGGTCGGAACGCGAAGTTAACTTATTATCGCGTCAATGTCATCGGTTGTACAAGAATCATTTGTCACTCGTACGAGAAAGAAAAGAAAAAGAAAAAGAAAATGCCACCAGCCTCCAACAGTCTTTCCCGTTAGAGAAACCACCCTGTGTCGAACATCTTCCTAATTATACACAAACGAAATACGATATATCCCAAAAGGAAACTAACTTCAGAGAAGTACACGAAACACCACATTCTACTCAAAGAAAAATATTCTCGACGTTAAGTACCAAAAACAAAAAATGATTATCAACAGCTTCGAACCTCTAAACACAATTTTTCGAGGTTACAATGTCTTCGTACAAAGAATGATACCTTCCGCGAGATGATCGTAGCTCCTATTTGATTGCCTCAGCATAGCTCAGTAGCCAACGACTTACCAAAAGTATAAGAAGAGGGTGGTAGCTGCTGCTGCTGGAGGGGTTTTTAAGGGTGGCGCGAACCCGGGCAAGAAGTGTAGTAATGTCTGCCGGCGGGCAGGCGGCAGACTATTACCACTGCATGAATATGAATGAGACTGGTAAGAGCCAGCCAAGCCAGCCAAAGCCACGGCCAGACCAAGCGGCTCTCGAACGAGGCGGGAGAGAAGAGCGGCATTCAATTAGTCTCCTAGTAATTAGCCGGGAAATCTTCGGCTTTGTCGGCGAGATCCTCTTCCTGAGCGATACCCAAGGAACGAACCGCAAGAACTGCCGTTCGGAGTTGCAGTCGCGCGAGTCAAGGTGAATATTCGGTGTCTCTTTCTTATCTATACACATTCCTTATACCCGACCGTATACTGCCTGTATATCAGTGCCTGTAAAGTATTCCATACGTGCGCGTTTACGCACGAACGGTGCCAGGAGCGGATAACTTGAATTTTTATCCAACTTCATAAGACCAAGCGATGCGGCTCGAGACCAGGATGCACTCTGCGAAATTACTTTCCGTATGTATAACTGCGATGACGTTCAATTGGCAAGAAGTGCATTCTCTGCGATTACGATGACACTGATAGTTATGGGTAATACCATGGGTCCTATGGTATATACCTGTTACCATGGCGGCCATGATGTAATTTACGGAATTACATATTACTCCTCGGGAACCTTTTTTCGATACGTGGTAAAACGATAGCGATGGAATTGTTTGTATTACAAAAAAAAAAGGGTGAGTTATGCAAGTGACTTTTTTTTTATTTGACAATTTTCAAGAGGGCGAGTGGGATTGTTGTAAATTGAATGTTGAGCAGGAGGGGAGGGATTATAGTACACGGGTGGAGATAAATTTAAAAAAGAAATTATTGTCGGAATCTCGGGATATTGAGATAAAGTGTATAGAAGAAAGTACAGCTTGAGATGTGGGGTGAAGGGGGATGGAAGCGCGGAATAAAATAATCATTATTGCAAGCTGCAAGGGTGGCCACAACCCTCCGGCGCCGTGGGTGGCCCGTCTCACCCCTGGTGTACTACGTCCGCCCCCTTTACGTACGTACATCACAAATACTCTTGCGGACGTCCTATCCTCTTTCCTACCCTTGGCGTTACATGGGTCCGACAAGCGTACTACATAACCTCACCCTGTAGTGTGGTAGCACTAAATCACTGCTAAGGGCTGCTAAATAGCAGCACACTTTCTTCCTCTTATCTTTATCTCTCTCTAACACACGCTCTCTTATACGCTTTTTTTCTCACTCTTACTCCCTTGCGGGCAACGCAAGGCGTGTCTGCGCCTGTGTGGTCAGAAGCTGTAGGGGATGATATTCTCTTCCGCCCTTGGAGAAAATACATGAGAATCGGAGAACTCCATCAGACCGTTCAAATTGACTATGCATGCCTGACATTCGACCAGTTGGCGCAAACTGGTAATACCCCGTGACCCCTTCGAATATAACTACTTCTAATGCTGTGTTTCCATAGTATACAGCTACCGTAGATGTATTACAGTAAAATGCATTTGCAGTCTATGACAATTTTAAATTGCAATGTATATATACATATATAGTACATTTTTTAATTAAAATTTCTTATACCTCACAATGACAAAATTACTAAGTTCGTTGAGGATTGATACAATTTTTTTTTTACAATTATTTCTTTCTTCTATGTAAATTGGTACAATTTTATGGTTTCTGTCTCATCAGTTATATAGGTATATTGAGCCGTTGTGTGATTAGTTTATCATTCAAGTCCCAAGAGGAATAGTAAAAAAATCATTAGGGGGTTGGCATATCGGTAATATCGTGCATCCTGCGGCAACGTCCTCC
Organism: Hartigia nigra; assembly: GCA_031001745.1. Taxonomy (NCBI): domain Eukaryota; kingdom Metazoa; phylum Arthropoda; class Insecta; order Hymenoptera; family Cephidae; genus Hartigia; species Hartigia nigra. The sequence goes on from JARPRG010000373.1 coordinate 118,233, forward strand.
GCGAGAGGATCGAACAGATGCGTGACACTAGGGAATTATTCCAGATGCGTGGTAATTTACAATTATCACGGCGGCACGGTTTCCCATGAAGAGGATTACAGGGATAAGCGCAAGTAGCAAGGACGATCGAGAGTTTCCCGATTTCTGTGGAACCTGATACCCATGCGAAGGGTCGTGAAATCAAGATATATGGTAGAGGAGGGTGGCTAACGTGTCGGTCGGTCTGGCTGTCCGTCGCCCTATCCGTTCTACCATTCCCATCCGCCCGTCCGATTTGAACTACCCTCGTTTCCACCATCGGCATTGCCCTCCATCGCATCCTGCCCAATCGCACCCCCCGCATACTACCACCAACCACCCCTGCTTTCCCACCTTGAGTGCCCTCACTGGTTTTGCTGGGCTAATAAATATCGGCATTGGATACTCTCTCGTTTTCAGTCTTGATACCGTGGAAAAAGGGTGGCCTCTCGCCCCCCACCGTCCCTCTTGGCACGTGCATCCCACCCTTAACATTACCCGTAAGGGATGACACCGTTTTTATTGCCAACGATACACTCACTTTCTGATTACGGTCAATCGTCTATTCCCTAAACTCGAGTCACCCCAATTCAGGATTCACTGTTACAAATTTATCTTTCGCGCCCACCCCGATGATTCTCGAGAAATTGACAAATCATTCGATTACGGGGAAGGGTGTAAATCAGTATTCCGTCATTATCAAATTTATATGAGACATCGTCTAGTTCCTATGGAAGGAATAGATCTGGAGTAGACAGAGATGGAAGATTTCGAAAGAGGGGAGAAGATGGTAGACGGATTCGGCTTTTAGCGCGAAGCCAACCATACAAAAAAGGGGTGAGAAGAAATATTGACTGCGGGGCTAAAACTCCCTACCGTTTTCTGTGGATTCCCTCAGGAAGAAACTGACGGCATACGGACGTAGGAGTGTATCAGAGGAATCGTATAGAAAGGGTTGTACAGGAGGGAAAGAGGGGTAGCGCAAACGAGAGGATGAAACCAAGGGAAGATTGTAGGTCGAAAACGATGGACCGTGTAAGGGTAGAGAGAAGAGGTCGGTCGAGTTAGGTAATTAGGCGTTTTGGGGGTAAAAGTAAATGGGAAGAAGTAGCGCCTCTGGCGGGCTGTGTTGCCGACGAAACCCGACAGATGGCTCCCACGCCACGGCGCGCCGCCACCTTGATTTGTGGTTAAGCATTTTTCAAGCCATTTGGCCCTCGCCTATAATTTTCGGGGAGCTCTTCGCGTGTTTCCCCGTAGCCTTCTGTTTATTTTCTTAACGGCTCCGGTAATAAGACTCCTCCTTGCGTTCTTTTTTTTTTCCTGGACAAAAAAAGCCGAACAATGCGACACGCAAAACATACCCATAACCACCGTTGTCTCGCAGAGGAAAGACTGTCGTAGTTAATATCGTCGTATTGGCCACTTATTTTCTACCTAAAACTGTGTCCATCCCTTTCATCCTCTTTATCCAACCTCCATTAAAAGCCGTCTTGCATTATCTTTCATCCCTTTTTTTTCTCTACACTTCACACACGGCACGTGCCTTCGTGCTGGATTTTGCACGCAGCTTAATTTCTTTGTATTTTTATCCCATCAACTGTATATATACAGTATGAGATACATATAGTTAACGAGGATGACAGTTGTACTGCGTATGTTTACACCTTTACACGTTCCTTTTACATCGTCAGCTTTTGTCCACTTCCGACCGTCATTATTACCGTCCCCGATGGGGCTTTCGATTCCACCATAGATATTCCCATAGCACAACCCACTTATGCGCGTTTACCAAAGACATACGCTCGTCACACACGAAATCCAAATGACGTCGATTATTGCGGAAATTTCGTTGTACGCCTGCGGTGGACATTTTTTATCCTCTTTCACGTATGCAATATGCCAGACGCGATATGGAAAACATTTTTTTTTTGTTTTTTTTTTTCAATATGCGGTTCATATTTCTCGTTACAAAATAATAGAAAGCAAAGGCATTAATTTTAACCGTAGAAAGTCAATGATCATTGGATTTTCAAACTATCTCGCATCAATACACCGTCTAAGGACCATATAGGCGTAGTGCTTGGCAACCCGGTAGCGTGTAAAATGCAAAACGTTAAACAGTACCGTTTCTAAGGCTAATCTGTCATTAACAAATCATCTGGCCGACTAAATGTCTCGAGTCGTACCGTGAGCGATGACCCATCCGTCGAGTTGCGAAGTCGTTCACACTCGTTGCCATCCTAAAAAAGTCAAAGAGGCCAAAAAACGCCGGGGGCCATCGAGTGTCGAGAGAAGACCCGCTCTCGTAATGTCTATCGCGTCGTATAGCCCACACAGTCGCAGATAAACCTATATATATATATGGTTTAACAAAAATTTGAAAATTTCTAATGACAAAAAAAAAATATTTTCCCACAGAGGCAGTAGACAGATTTTCAAATTACCAGAATTCTATATATACCCCATATACATAGGTATACTAGAATGACAAGTGTAATACAATAGAATTCCGTACGTATACGATTATAGGGTAGTATAGAATCCGACGCGTGGCGCCGCGACGCGCCTTCTAATAGCATTAATCAGATATAGCTGGGTCAGGATCAGAATGGCTATACCCTTTGGGATAACACCATGTATATGTATATATTTAGTATGTATATTCCGCTCCCCCTTGCCGCCTTCTCATCCCCCTTGGTAAAATGGCAAACCGTAAAGAGATTGCAAAGGGCGCGAGGCAAAAGCGAGGGGTTAACGCGTCGGCTGGGCTGACAGGGCGCATCTCTTTTAGACAAATTGTTGGGGCGAGTTAGTTAGGCGTCCCACAATAGAGTGGCACTTGCAGCAGCGACGCCTCCCTCGTTACATTACATTACATTTATCTCCGAACGGTTATCCACGGGACCTACGACGCCGTGCGACGTCACCCCAATCTTCTCTTTCTCTTCTCATCTCCTCTCATACCTTCTCCGCGCGTCCTGTCCCTCTCTCTCTCTCTCTCACTCGTGCCTCCCTATCTCTATGGCAACCCTGTAGCACGTGCCAGGGCCGCGGCCCTTTGCTTTTGGAGAGATTCGCTCTACGCCCTTTACGCCCTTTGGTGTACTACACACTCTTACAGCCCTTATGCCCCTTTTCAGATAGACACGCGACTAACAATTTACGCTTACGTTTTGACTTTTCTCCCTTTCACAGAGTTCATACTAATATTATATACTGACGGAGTTTTTGGATACTGTTGAACATTGTTGTTATCCTGTAAACTTTTAATGGGATGAGTTTTTATGGGATTTTTGAATTTTTTTTTCAGGGAATAAATTTTGCTTATTCGATTCACACTGGATTTATGTGTATTATTAATTGACGATAGGTAGTTCTAACGTTGGCATTCTTTTATGGGGTAATTGAATTATGGGGTAACTGCATGAAAATTTGAGTATTGAGAAAGGGCAAATTGAATTACGCTGGTTGAAAGTACGTATAGCCGGGGGTGCCTGAGTGACTGTGAATTCGATGACGTTCACACACAGTGTAACGTTGGACTTTAGGAAATTTGACGTGTTACGGACGTTTAAGTTTAAACGCCGTAAAGATAATGGGATTAGATAGGAGTCGTGTGACTCGGTCGGCTCTTCTAACATCGAGTCCCAGACAAATTAAGACTCTCGGATGATTTGACGCAGGTCGATGTTACTTTTCCTGTTCTATTCGTGAAACTACTCTGTGTCCATTTACTTTAAATATATCCATTCCCGGACCCCTTATCCCTGGGGACATCTACAGGAATTCTGTTTTACGTCGTGTTCAATTTCCAAACCCGTACCTTCCGTATAGAAAAAGATTCCTAAAAAGGGAGAAGTGACAAGTATTTTTTTTTTACTAAAAATTGATAATACTACTCAAAAATATTATAATTTCGTATTGTATTATTGTTTCTTTTCAAAGTATAAAATAGTCTCAGATGTTCAATTACGTATTTTAATCCACGACTAATCCAGCGGCATTTCGAAAATACCTCATTGCCAATAATAACGTTTCACCCCTCGAGTCAATTACAGAACAGAAGATAACCTAACCTAACAGAATACAAAGAACGACAGGGGCCATTATATCCCTCTGCTCAATCTGAAAAGCCTTGGGTTGACGTGGATGGAGAAAACAAGGGATGACTGACCATAGTAGTACAAGAGAAAAGGACGGTAAAACGAAGAAAGATTAGTAACAGAGTTCGGGCCTTCTTCGTGTCGGCCATTTGTAGATCTTGTCCGATAGCAGCCGCGTGTACACTGACGGCTTACTCGTTGCTCCCAGAGAAAATAGTTAAAATCTCAAACTTCCGGCAATCTTGAAAGTTCCAACCGACCATTAAAAAAAAAAATACTCCAAGTGTCGAGTAGCCGTTTTAATACGTTTTTTTCCTTAATTTCTTAGATGCTCGGCACTCTTTTCTTTTTTTTTTTTCTTCCATTATCCCTTCGTTCCCTCGTCTGCTTCCTTTTTACCTTCACCAGGTTGCTCTTTACGCCAGACCCATCTATACATGTGGACAGACATTAAGTATCCCGAGGTAGTAGTACCCCAAGCCATCGTAACCTGGTGCACAGGCATGTCTCGCAGTACTATAAAATAATAAGTCGTAGACACGCGACGTACTCATCCATACGTTGTTACCAACATGCATATAACTGCAAACCAAACTGTCACGCTGCTCTTGCAGTAGAAAAAAAAAAATTTTATCCCTGCAAATCGCCGTTACAACAATCAGATAAAATCAAGAGTCAAATAGAAAAATGAGACTAAAGTCAATAGGATTGTTATAGGTTTGTTTACCCTGTTTGGCAGCCCTTGAAAATACGATTAATTTACGTGTATTTGCTATTTTCATCATTTTTTACCATAGCCACCAGTAAGTCACCCCGCCTCTGTACCCATACAGAAATTCATCATGTATCATTCCGATAATTACGATAAGAAGCTGATAACGTAAAAATATCCTAAGTAAAGCGCAGCATCTCTCTAAGGAGACATATCTTCTTGATCTGTAAGTCATCTCTTTGGGGATCTCTCGGTGTTCCACGGTACCCGACTCCTCCTCCACGAGCAAGGATCCCGCACGCGCGTCTCTCTCTCTCTCTGTCCGTGCCAAGAAGAGAACACCTAAAAGAAAGAGAGGATGGTAGAACAAAGCGAGAGATAGAGAGAAAGAGAGAGAGAGAGAGAGAGGGAAAGTACCATGTCCGTTGTTCCGCTATCAGAGAATCAACGCGCATCACGCAACGCTAATTTGTCTTCGATTGCCCCGTCGGGGTTCGTGGCGTGGGAGCCCTCCAGCTCTTACAGGCTCTTATACCATGTCTTCCATACCAGCTTCTCTCGAGCAACCCTCTCTGTGTCTTATACTTCAATCCATGGTACACCGTTACACCCTGAAGATCTTATATGTATATATATATATATATATAACATATAAACACCAGCTGAATAGATGAGTAAAGCAACGATGAATATCATGGGTCATGGTGGTGCTTTACTCATAAATAACATTTGTTTCAATGTTAATCAGCCAATCGAATCGGATCTAATAATTGCAGAGGTGACGCAGTGCAATGATCTCTGGGTTGGAATTAAAAGAGAAGAATAACAAAAAAAAACCTGAATAACCCCAAGAACGAGAAAGAAGGTTAAAGGATAGATTTAGATGATGCTGATGAAGTACCTGAGAGAAGAGAGTATAGACGAAGATGGTATTGAAGGAGTCGAAGACGTTGTTAAGGGTGGGGAGGTATGAGCATTGTTCGCGGTCGCTCGCTCGTGACTCGTGACTCTTCTGACCCGGATGACCCCAGCCTCAATTACCTCGGACACATCCGCTCGGCTTCGAGAGTCTTTGCCGGTTTGCCGACCCCAACGGGGGTTGCCAGGACCCAAGTCAGGATCTTGTCAGGTGCTGCTTCCTTCTTTTATCCTCTCCTTGAGTCGGCATATCTCTCTCTCTCCTTCTCTCTCTCAATCTGCTTCAGACGCGATCCAGTCGAAATCGGAGCGGCTTGGTCACGCTTGTCCTCGATGGCTACGACACCCGGATCGATATCCCGCTGGGGATAAACCTCCCTAATCCTACCATCTGCGGGACACCTGCAGGCACACGTACCTACTACACCCTGTAAAAACCTCACGCTTACCCCATATCCACGATTCACTTCAAGATTTCCTAATATTTCGACCAGACCAGATTTGCAGACTCACACCTTACGTGTTACTTGTTCATAGTGTTAAGAGGCTGCTTATACTCTTTGTTGTTGTACAATAGCATATATACGTCATATTTGAGATGGTCAATGATTTCTGTGTTCTAATGATACGTTTAGACAGTAAAGTTACTGTCTGATTTAGACAAATGATAATACTGTGTTGCTACGTACTAGTCTGAGATACCGATGCTGTTCAGCATGGGGTATGTAATTTTTTAACATCTTGCTGAATTTTTGTCCTGCGTAGTACCAACTGGACGGAGTATCACTGTCTTTATTTAAATATCGTCCATTACAAGACGGACGTCGCTGCCTAATCTAACCGACATACTTTTATTCGATTCATATGGATACCTTTAACGTCAAGACTACCCCGAAATTTTACCTGGCGTTCCCTTTTTGATCGATCAGGCTTGTCGAACACCGCAAACTGTCAAAACTTTGACTCGACTAGGATTATCCAGCCGTGACTACAGACAAACACTGAATAGAAACCGGCGTCACTATATAACAGGAGGATTCCACGGTCGAGGACCAAGAACTAGGTAGATGGACGGGCGTCCCCCTTTTTCAAGCCAGTTAACGCACAATGGCGACGTCATTCTGCGAAAAATCCAAATATTGTCACGGACACGAGATCCTATTGAGCCAGGGACAGTTGTACTACTCAACTTATATATATATAGGAATACAGACCTATATAACAAGCTGCACAGAAACGATTCCTTTGGAATTCCAAAGTTCCTTCTCTGAAGCCAGAACGGATATTTGGTCGGCAGCCCAGTCGCAAATCTTGCTCGTGTCAAACACAACTAAATCGGTCCGAACCCCATGGTAGAAGGTTCCACCTTAAAGCCACGTAGATACGGCATACAAGTAGGTATAGTTCAGCAAATATAATTGAGCTGATACGAGGTTATGTTTTTCCTATGACTTTTTTTTACTCATGAATATTGTATATCTATAATTGCACCGAGCAAAATTTATCAATATAAATATAGTATACTATATGTATATACCTGTTGACTTACTTAAAAATTTTAATCAGGATGACTTCAGGGATGGGTTCTTGCTCTGGCAAACAGGAACAGCAAAAAAAAGCAGGGAATGGCGCTTGATGGAAACTAGCCTTGTCGTAGGGTGAGGCCTCGTTAAATCAGACTTACGCGACATTCGAGCTACAGGGCTAAGAGTTTAAGCATGGCGTGCCGGCGAAATCCGACTCTCACCAGCCCTGGGATAGCCACTCTATTCATTCATTCGTTCGTTCGCGTGCACGACCTACCGCGCGTCACTAATCTCAATTTATGTTCGGGAAAAATCAACTCCTCTTTCGATACCCAATTCCGGCCTTCCTACGTTATGGTATAGTATAGTAATATACGTATACTTACCTGTAGTCGAGTAACTGCCTTACCTAATCTACCTAACCTATACGTATTCTATGCATATATATATATATATATACGTATATTATATTAGCTACTCTAGTTTCAATGGGTGGCCTTTGTGAAGTCCGTAGCACTTGGTTTCATGTGGGGATTCCATATGGGAGAGCTGGTAACGTTGAATTTCGTACACGTGTACCTGTGGAACTGATGAACGAGTGTTAATTACAGGCTGCGGCATCTAATGATTATTTTGGAGGCGTAGCTGCCTTTGAACGGGTACAATTTGTAATGCGGACAAGTGCGCGTTTCGTGTGAAACCGTCATTACGTCGTGTCGCTGGGATTTCTTTTTTTTTTTATTTATTAATGAGGAAAGGCCAAAGAATTATTGGCGGTACGATAGGCGGATTAACGTAGGCCTCCGATGTTCTGTGTTATCTGATCAAAAGGTACAGCCAAGTTGTTGGCACCTGTGAAGCGGACTTAATTAACGCACCCGTTTCATTGGATTGTGCTAATGGGCATTGATCATTTTAAAACGACTTTTTACGTAGCGAAAATTTTCGTTGGTAAGCGCGAGCTGGGACTTTATCAGATTTCGGACACGTGAATTACAATCGTTAGTTCCTTTCTCGTTATCAAGATCGTTCAGAGCAGTCATGCACCTGTAAGCAAACGTTAATTAAGAATCGTCATTACGTGCTAAAGTGCATCAATTAAACATGCTTAGCTATAAAATTAATACGTTATATCGATAATCAGGTAGTACAGACGAGTAATTAGATTCTTTCTAAAAATTTTAATAATTTTTTTTTTTTTTTTTACAGAAACAAAGTAAAAGCAACGACAAAGAAGACGATCGCAAAATAAAGAATTCAGAATTAAAATCGACATTTGCACTATCAGATCGGCAACGATAATCGAGTTGTTGGCACCTGTGAAGCGAGCATAATTAATACAGCGATTCGGGATAGAGCAAAGCTAGGTCAGTGTTGGTGCGAAGAGGGTTGCCTGGGATAGGACGAGGCACGAAGCACGAGGTTTATCGAGCAAATTAGCGGAGGCCGCATAGTCGTGGAAATAAAGTGGCCCGAGTGCAGGAAGTGGGCGGATCAGCGTCGGCTGGCGAGCAGCAACCAAGCAAGGGAAGCAGCAAGCAAGAAGCGTCGATCGTTTCTTCCTTTCGCCTGGCTCCTCGCCTTCTTCTTCGAAGTCTTCCCTTCCTCGTCTGGCATTCGCTCTATAAGTCCTTAGGTTGGCAGCCCTTGCCCGACTGGAGGTAATTAACGATTTAACAGACACGCTGGATGAGCATCGGCTCGTAGCCGCGCACACATCAGTTAACCAAGTTGTTATTAGGCTTGACGCTGCCTGGCGAGTCGCTGCGTAAAAAGATAGTAGTAAAAGTATACTACTGCTAGCAGCAGGAGTAGTAGTAGTAGTAGTAGTAGTAGCAGTAGTAGTAATAGCAGTGCTAGTATCAGTATTAGTAACATCAGCAGCAGCAGCACTGTTGACGGTGGTGATGGTGACGACGGTGATGGTGGTGGCCAATGCCGGCAGCCGTTAATGTTTTGTGTATTCAAATAAAGAGAGTTGATGCACATTGGCACGCAACAAACCGCCAGACCGCCGGGACTCTGGCTAATGGGTTTATAATGCCTTCATTTCACATCGAAAGCGCGCTAATTTCTCTCACTTCCATTGTCATCTTCGCTCCGTTTCGCATGGCTTAACGTTTAACTTTGTCGCTCTCCATCAACGATACGCGCATCCACGTTACGTACGTAGATACGCCAGCGGTACGGGAACGAGACTTCTAGTACACAAAGAGCCAGAAATTATGGGATAGAAAAATACATTTTCTCCAACGACAGCTTTCTGCGTTTCTCCGAGGCGCCTCTTTTACATTGAGCGTGTACAAATCGCAAAGAGCCTTGAGTCTCGCGAAGTCCGTATGAAGTCTTTGACAAGGATAAAAGTTAGCTCAACCAGAGTCGGATAAAAATAAGTCAAATGGCAGGTATGGGTTGACAAAGACCAAGTAAATATCTGCACAGTGGTTAAAGGAGTGCGATGGGTCTGTGTTGTTTGCGTGGGGAGATCGCGTGCATCCTGTAACCGGATAAGCGAGTCCATCCGAGGTAACATTTGCACGGGCGAGCAAACTTACCCGGAAATGGCGAATTACTCTATTTGCCGAGGGCACTTTCCAATTGGTCGGAGCCCTCGAAACTACGGCGAGCTGCTTACGAATTGTCCGATGGGTGCTGCTCCGCTCGAGAAGAAGAGTGGCTGAATGTGTCTGGCCGCGTTTAACGTGGCTAACCTGGAGTATAATGGATGAGGTCGTTTATGGGGTATTTAGCGCTGCCCAATGATACTGCGATGATGAACGAGAAGACCGCGTAACACGTATTCCTATTCTTGGGTCTTTTCGAGGAAGTAAAAGCACTTTGAAGAGCCCGCGCTCGTGAGTCATTGAAAATTCATCGAATATATAGAGACGGATCAGTGGCTTGTTTTTATTTATTTATATATTCGATCCACGTGACACACACGTGAAATATACATATTGGTACAGGATATATATATATATACACATACATATATATATAAATATCCAACTGTAAATATATACCAGTCGCCTTTAAAAAAAGCCATACAATTTATCTTCGGTACAAGAGTTTATTTAGGGTTTATTTACAATGGGGCATGTAGCAGGCTTGCACAGCAATGGGTACGCGTTTTCACAACACAAGCGTTAACAATAATAACCTCTTATAACGCTAATGCTAATACGTCTGGTACGCATCGATAATACCTTCAACTAATTCGCTTAAACGAAAAGCCATGAAACATAAATAACAGTAACAATTAAAAATCGCGAGTATGAAATATACAGCATTTTATTATACATAAGAAGAAGAAAAAAAAAAACGCAGGCCCGCGACAGACCTTTATCCCCTGTATAACTGTCCTTTTTGTCAGTCTCTGTCTATCCGTAAGTCTGTCAGGTCATTCTGTACAGTCCGTATATGTGTGTATATATATATTATATATACAGATGTACCAGGATAAATTGGCTAGTACTCTAAATACACCTACGGTACGGAAGTATACTCAAAATATGTACAGATTTATATTTTTCCAAAAATCATTTAAACTTAGTGTGTTGAACGGGTGAAGGGAGAGGGACTACAGAGGGGTGGTGGGAGAAACAAGAAAAATAATGTTCGCTATACAAAAATCAAACGGGTCCGTCTTAACGGTCGTTTCGAGAAAAAAAAAAAAAAGAAACGCCACACTTTTTTCCCCTTATTGTCATAAAGAGAAAACGTTGCTCGAAAAAGTCGAGAAGAAAGAAAAGGGATAAAAAATAAAGAAACGAGGAAAGCACGTAACTACCGTGACAAAAAGTTGGATGGAGGAAAAGGGGAATTATGAAAAAAAAAAAAGAGTTGCTAAAGAACAAACGAGAATGAGTAAAAAGGAAAAGGGTTGGGCAGTTAAGGGTCGGCGGGAGGCGGGAGTCGAGGGGATGACGTGTATTTCTTAAAGCAGCGACTACGAAGGTGAAAGGTCCTGCGGATCCTTGCATAGGCTATCGGTGGGTGAGGGAGTGGCACGCCTCGATGAGGACGGAGAGGGTGCAGCAGGGGTGGAAGGTTTGGGGGTGGCGGGCCCATGGGCATAGGGTGAGAATCTGTGATGAGCGAGAGCGAGGGCAGAGGGATACATGGGTCTCGGTGCGGCCGGACCCGGGGGACTGTGTTGGGCCCCAGACGCAGCCAATTGTTGTTGATGATGGGCAGCAGCGAATAACGTGGGTCCCAGCGACGAGGCCCACCAGAGGTGGTTCAGTTGCTGCTGCTGTTGCTGCTGTTGTTGCTGTTGTTGCTGCTGTTGCTGATGCTGGTGACCAGAAGTCGAGGCTGCCGTCGAGGACCCGGGATAAACCAGGGTCGGATTGACCAGCTGCGCGTAAGGCCCAACTGCCGCGGCCGCTGCGGCTCGCAGAAGTATCTGCGAGCGTGCTGCCCACAGTGCCTTCTCCTCGAGGCTTAGACTACTAGCGGCACCCGACTGCAATTGCTCCATCTCGAAGGAGAAACGATGTGGGAATCGCAGCGATTGCTGCTCCGCCAGCATCGACTCCATTGTCTCCCTGAAAGGGGAGCTGCGCCATTATGATCGTGTCATTCTGCGGTAGCCATTTTTTTTTTACTTAAAAATAAAACATTGCTCGACCGAAAAATATCGCTTGGTAACGTTTTAACATTGTGAAATGGAGATTTTACGGCATGTTCCATATTCCTCGCGTCGAACCTCTTTCGAGCTCTTTCATTTCAAATTTTTCCCTCAATTCGCGACGCTTTTACTGAATTTGTCAAATGCGGCTTTCACGGAAGTACGTCACTTCTACGTTTCACATTGGATACTCTTGAAGAGGTTGCATACGGACTTCTGAGAAGTATTTTTTATTTATTCAAAAAGTCCCCCCGCGACCCCTCCCCCCCCTTGCCCTTATCTCTTCCTTATTTCCTGATCGACTTTATTGCTTTTATTAGTTCATTTTATTATTAGTTTATTAAAACCGCCGTGGCGTTTCACCAATTATTTACAACCGCCGCCGACGAGCCTTCCCTGGCGTATCGGGCAGTGCTTTTAACGATCGCATTAAAAGCTACGAATATAAGATATGTTTGTTTATCGTAAACTCACCTCTCGAAATCAGTGAGCCTCGAGGAGTCACGGAATCCCTTGGCAAAGGGGTTGCTGTCTATCTTAAGCTTGGTTATCTGAAAGTAGAAACCATCGAAGGGTTCGTGTGATCTACGAAATTCCATTCTTTTTTGTCGAACGACACAAAGAGAGAGAGAGAGAGAGAGAGAGAGAGAGAAGGCAGAAGGGAAGAAAAGAAAACGAAAACAGAAAAAAAAAAGAAAACGTGAAAAGGTCAATATTCCTGAATGACCACCCAGAAGGCAAACGGAAATAGGCGAACACAGGACGTATCTACCCAGATGTCCCTGGTCAGTGCTAAACATCCCCAAGGAAAAATCGTGTTCTCAAGAATGTCAAGGGTACAAAATGAACGCTGCCTTTAGGGTGGTCCCGTAGGATTTTCATGTTGGTAAAATACCAAAGTATTATAGATCCCCGTGCACAGGATGACGGGCGTCGCTACTGAACTTCTCCAGTGTCGGCGGATTTATTTGGCGAAACGAGCGAAGTGCCGTACTTGTGTATATATACATATATACAAGCAGGGTAGATATACGTATATCCGAGAAGTCACCAAACTGAGTAAGAAGAAGAAGAAGAAGAAGAAGAAGAAGGAGAACGAGGAAGGAAGAGTCGAAGGAGAGGAAAAGGAAGAGAAACAAGGTGGAAGTGGGGATGGCGAGAAGGGATGAAGGGAAGTGAAGGGAAGTGCTGCGTGAAGTGGGTGGTCCAATTACCCCCGGGTTTCGCGCTCGTAGAGCCAGCACGTGCACCGGTTCACCCGGTAATAAGACTCTTTCCTTCAAAGCCGAGCCAAGCCGAGCTTTGGTTACGATTCCGCTGACATCATTAGCCAGACATCTGGTTGGGCCTTTACGATCGACCCGTTGCGAACCGACCTTTATACCTTATCACTTTTTTCTTTCTTTCTATTTCTATACCCTTATCTATTATAAGAATTCGACGTCCACGCGTTACACAGGCGAATGTAGATTTCTCTAAAAAATTTGCAGATCTTGCAAATTACCTTCGTCAGTGTTCTTGAATTACTGCACGAAAATCGACGGGCGTAGTTGTGACTGGACATTAATGCCGCGAACCAATTGACGTTGTGAATGAACGTTAAACTCGCGCGACGGAAGCTATAAGGAAGAATGAAAAAAAAAAAGTATCGCGACATTTTCTTTTTTCTCCTGACTGAATTACCGTGTCGATGACACCTCGGTCTTGGCCGGAATCCCGGAACAAACGCCAAACCGCACGTAACGTAAGGAGATACACCGTAAATCTTGATATTATTGGACCGAACGAATAAAACGTTGCGCTCTAGGCGGCGAGTCCACGTTATTGTGGATTCGCATTTATTTATGATACGGCCACGTTATATCGTGAGACTGTATTTTTTTTTT
>JARPRG010000373.1:132131-145787 GCA_031001745.1 Hartigia nigra
GGCGAGTCCACGTTATTGTGGATTCGCATTTATTTATGATACGGCCACGTTATATCGTGAGACTGTATTTTTTTTTTTCAGGGTATCTTATCATCCCGCTCTGGTAACCCCCCCTAACGCCACCTATTTCCGGCATACAGCAAAGGAGATAGATAACAGTGATAAAGGGGGGTGAAAAAAAAAGGTCAAGCAATTTGCAACTTTTATTTACAACCAAAGTGCACGGTGGCCCCAAGGCACACTGAATCGATAATCCATCAACGGATCAGGAATAAGCGTGCAACTAAATTAATCGACCAATTAATTCAACCACGTACCCACCACACTTTGATAATCGCAAGTAAAAGAAAAGAAAATGAATTAAACCTCAAACGAGAGAGAGAGAGAAGGAAATCTCGCGGTTCCATGTCGCCATAATTCTTTTTCGCAGCTCGACAAAGAGCCAGGTCTCCCGTATAGTTATTTCACGAGATGAAGCCGTAATTGAAAGGGATGCTTTCGCCTGGATAGTCTAATAATAGATTTAATAGAGACACGCTCATTGAAGGGGTCGCGGTCGTACTTGGTTGCGCTATAGATATAGAAATATATATATATATGGGCCAGTCACAGTGTAGAGTTCTCGTGTGGATAGTGTAGTACGTCAAGTCGAGATACTATAGGGTCCACGGTATAAGGAATAGGCCTTGCAAGATACGAGTCAGTTAGTTGTTAGAGGAGAGAGGAGAGAAGTTGGCAAGAGAGAGAGAGAGTGAAAGAGAGCAAAGCCGCCGTGTGTGGCTCGGAGGCTGCTGTCTCATTTGAACGCGATTATTTATGTTTTCTTTCGTTCGAACGCCGACGCCGACGCCTGCAGCCACTAAAGCCATCGGGCCTCTTAGGCCTCTTCGTTTGCGCCCGCTAAACGCCTCCATTTTATCCCTACTCTCGGCCGCTTCGTGCCACCGACACAAGACCTCGGAATCGAAGAGATGGAGCAAGGCGCAACGGGGCACCCGAAGAAAAGTGCGAGTGAAGGGAAAGAAAAAGAGAGAAACACGTTTGGGAAAATCTTTTACGTAATGAACGTTCCCCGACACGTGTTTCACGCAAAGTTTAGAGCTACTGTTAGACACCCGTTTGCTATTTTATACGACTTGAAAAGGTTACTACTAAAAAGTAGTAAGGTTATGAGCGTACGTCGGGTTTGCCCGGTCAAAACGGAGACGAGCTGTTATCTTCGATTTTTTGATTTTTGTATACCCCATGCGAGTGCGAGAGAGACGGACTTATGCGTGTTTACGAGGGAAAGACAAAGACGGGCATAACGATCTGTCAAAATTGTCAACCAACTCAATCTTAGCGAATTCATAACGTAAAAATCGGTACTAACGTTTTTTAATTTTTTTTTAATATACACAAAACAACAACGCTGCAGCGACAGTTACTATCTCTTAAGAGTGTCAAATTTGATAAAACGCTCGAAATACACCAAAGATTCTGAAATTTGTTGAAAAATAATTTTTTTTTTAATTCCTGACAACACAACTTTCTACAAACGTACAAACGTACCGCTCACTCTACAAAGTAGAGTATCGTCGCGAACCATACACAGACGGGCATCGGGAATAGAAATGAGAGAGACTGTTCGGTACAGGGAATAAGTATGAAAGAGACGTGAAGAAGCACGGGAAGAGGGAGCAGTTAAGTTATGAATTATGACGTGCAAGCGAAAAAGACGGATCGAGTCGGTCGTAGGGTCGTTACGAGAAGACTCGGTCGAGCAAAAACGTTCCGGACGATACGTACCGCCGTCGGGTTCGAGGGGTAAGGATGAGAAGAGAGACAGAGAGAATAAGTTGCCGTGAAAAAAAAAGTGGATAGTCAACAAATAAAAAAATAAATAAATAAAGTACTACGAGAATACGTGCGAGCATAGGGCGTGAGAAATAAAGGGCGGGAAGGGGGTGCTAGATTCAGACTAGAGTAAGAGGGGGGGGGAAGTAGCGTCATAGAAAAAAAAAAGAGAAAAACAAAAGGGCGGGCAGGGAGTAAGGAAGAGAGAGGGAGAGAAAGAAAATTAAAAAGAAATTGGAAAGGAAGAGACCCGACGTTAAGACTGTCGTACGATTCGAGCGTGGAACTTCTTTTCGCGGTTATTTCGGTGGGGACTGCCCTAAGGTAATTGCCGGCGCGTCTCTTCGCACCTCATCATCGTCATCAGCACAGCGGCTTCTTCGTCGTCGTCGTCGTTGTCGTTGTCGTCGTCGTTCGCCAGGGTAGGATAGAGATACGGTGGACCACCCGTTCGACGAGGAACTCGCCGCGACGCCCCTCGACGCCTTGCGTCACTTCCCGCCATTGACATGCCTACGTAGACTACTTGTGCTCTCAACCTTCTGGCCAAGATAGAGAAGTAGAGAGAGAAAGAGAAAGAGAGAGAAAGTGAGAGAGAGAGAGAGTGATCACCCGGAGTATATAAGCAAGCACCGGCGCACTGCCACCACGAGCACCATCGCCACCCATTCGTCTATTGTCGCCTCCAAAGATCACAGATACCCACGACGAGATTCCAGGCATTCTCGCGACGACGAAACTCGCAAGGGCGAAGGGGGATGCCAGCGCCGCGACGCCCACGGAATGCGACATACTACCCGACGGGACCACACGCATCCTGAGCTCTTACGTACGAATCGCTATCACGAAATATAAATTCATCCCTCGGTAATCCCGATACGATGGTACAAATTGCCACGTGCAATTCCACTGCTTTTCCTTACGTCGCCTGTAGACTTTGGCGCGAAAAATAATCGACGTTTCGATGGACTACTATTTTTTTTATTTTTTTTTTTATGAATTTCAAAAAATTCCGTATACCCCGTGGCTCCGTTCGCTTGGATGAGAAATGATAAGTTCGTGTATAACGATAAATCTCGGACGACTTACGAGCTGATTTTGATAGGCTGTGACGGCGGTGAAGATGGCCTCGGGGAATATGAAGGTTTTGTGCGGCTCCCGTTCCAGGTCGACTATCTGGCTGCCGTTTCCAGTATCCGGTCTGCGCACCAGGTGGATCCTGGGTTGATATTTGTGCATGGAATTGAGTACCAACTGAAATCATGTTAAAGTAAATCAATTTAGCAAGACGCACCCCTGAGATATTATTACGATTGGAGTAACGCCTTAAAAAAAAAAAAAATACAAAAAAAAAACATCCCCTAATACAGTCGACCGACGTTCAAACCCTAAAAATAATATATTTCAGGACTGGTACTACTGAAAAGATTCTTGAAGGTAAATATATTGTAAAATTCATAGATAACACAAATATATATACGAGTATATACACAGCACAACAATTTACCAGCTACAAATTCACGTCCCAAGAGTCTCGAGATGAGTTTCCCCTGCCACAATTTTCTTATTTCCCTTCCTTCCCACTTTATTTTTACCCTCCAACGATCCCAAGCTGTCGCCTCCCCATTTTCTCGAGCTTATCAACCAAACTGTTTTACTTTCTTTTTGAAATCGAATCAGCCCGGGAATTAGACTCGCTCTCTTTCGAGTCAGGCATTCAGCTCGTAATCACTTTGCCTCGACCCAACACGGCGCACGGAATACGGAATGAGTAGCGTGAAGAAGCGCGTCCGATCGGAGTTCCTATTTACGTCACTCAGACGAAGAATTAAGAGTCGGCCGAGAGGGTAGAAGGAACAAGTCGAAGACGAGACCGAGGATAAGGACGAGAACGCGCAGGGTGCGACCCATGAAGGGATGAACGAAGACAGAGCAAGGGATGAGATAGTGACGTAAAGATACGTCAGAAAAAAGAAACAAAAACAAAAAATTTCCTCAAAGTAAAAAACCAAAATCGTCCGTGGTCTGGACAACAATTTTGTCATTTTTGACATTCTTTAATACGAGAAAAAATTTTACTCACGTGTCCATGTCTGTCCATGTCGTTGTTAGTGAGCTTGACCTTCTCGAAGGAGACGACCTGCTTGCGCAACTGTTCACCGGTGAACGGCGAGTCCGGGTGTACGTAGAGTCTGGCCGGTGCCGGTGGATCTGCTTTACCTGCCACCAGCCAGGAACTCCTGTGGTAGGCGTATCTGTACCTCTTGTTGTCCACTGGCACAATATCCATAAGGACTGCATAGCGACCCTCGGATCTGAGGCCATTGAACGATACCCGGCAGGTAGGAAACATCCTCCTGTCAACATAACAAGGAACAATTCATTCAAGGTACAATCCGCACACAGCTCCCTCTCTCTATTAATCGACAATACCGAAACCGATATACATACCATTTACCGTATGTATCGTTGCAACCACCTTTACAAGCGCCTCCCCCCCCCCAGGAAAAAAACAAAATTTTTCATAAAAAATTCCTAACCTAAAAAAAAGCCCACGCGTCCAACATAGCAAAATTCCCTGAAACGTCCGTATACGTAAAAATCAAATAGTACAAAAACAGCGAGTGACGATTGGCAATAGTGTAGTAGCGTTAAAGTATGCGTATACTATAGTCAAATCAGCTACAGGGTGACTCCGTACGTAGCGGGATGGAATACCTGGCGTACTGGATCTTATAAGGCCATAGGCTAGCGTGAATGTTTTGCCTCGGAGGCAAACATTAATACCGTGTCGGCCCCCCCGCTGTTCGAGCACTAAAACGCGGGGACACCCGCCGATCTTATCTGCCTCTTCTCCTCGGTCCTTGTCGACTCGGTATGCATTCATCCCGCCTGCGCCACGAATGTGAGTAATGCTTTTATTTATCAAACCGTCCTTTGTTAATGAATTGAACGTGGCCATGCTCCCGAGCGTCCCAGAGTCCTATACATCCCTCCCGCCCCACACACGCTATCTGCCATGATTCCTTCGTCTATATAGTCGCTATAACCCCATCGAGTACAGTCCTCCAAGGGACGATCTTAAACTTCAAGCTCGCTAGGTGGTTAGGTGATTGCTCCAGGTGGGGACACGAGATTCAGGCAAAAGTAGTGGGGGAACGACGACGACGTCTCGAAGGAGCTTGAGAGCGGACAGGTTTTCTCGACGTCTTCCTGAAGGATGTCGATGCCTCAATAGTGATAATAATAATAAGAGAGCCAGTGGCTGTTATACATATGTATATATATATATTCCATGAGATATGAGGTAGCTATATACAAGAGTAGCACGTAGGTAAGTTGACGGGTGAAGGGAGCGACGACCAGCGTCGCGACGCAGATCTAATTACCAACGGGCGAGTGAGCGCCCGGTCGTGTGTAGGATCCCCTTAGGGACGGCCGGCGTCGCTCGATGACTCTGGTGGTACGAATGGGGAGGGAAGTGGCGTCGCGGCGGGCAATTAGGCGCGCGTCGCCCGCGTCGCTACCCTTCTCTCTGCTCCTCTCTCGTCATCCCTTAAGAGAGATGCCAGCCTCTTCTATCTCTCTCTCTATTATGTTCATCGTATCGCGGCTGTGAGAAGCCCACGATTCTCATCTGATATCTCTGTCCTTATCACTCCTCGCTACCCGTTATCTCTATACTCTCCATTCCCCTCCGCCCTCCTCTCTTTTTCTCTCTCTCTCTCTCTCACTGCTTCCCCTTACACATACACACCCTTACTCGTTGGAACCATTTGGAGCACTGACACAGGTACTTACTCACTCATTCAACCACAGACACCCTACCCCCTCCCCATCTCTACGATCCTCACTCCAAAGCACCCTGAGGACCTTTATAAACTCGCATAAGCGAGCGGTTTCTACACCGGTCCCGCTAATTGACTCACGGTCAATATAGTAATTTACTCGAAGCCGCCACTGGACCTTTTTCGCACCAGCAGCAAACAGCTCCCTGTACATGTCTATATATATATATATACACACATATATATGCATGATTGAATTTTACGTGGATTGCTATACGTTTAACATTCACACCATCATTATTCTCATTTTACCCTATCTCTATATATATATCTCTCTCTCTCTAGTTCAATCTTCTTTTTTTTTTCAAACTCACGTAACCTCTATCGCACGCTCCAGCGATTTCATTGCGATTCGTGTACGTATATATATACGTAGTATCCGATACCACAACGTTATCTCGTTCGTCCTTATATGTGCGTATAGTATGTCGCGATACCATCGTGATCGCTGATAGTTCCCACGAGCTTAATGACGTTAGACATTTTTCCCTCAATGAGCTGCCGACAGGATAGATCGTACAGCGAAACACTCTGACAACACGATAATACGAATTACTTTCCTTAAATTTAACGTTGGACTTTCTCGTGTATACCATTTTCTGAATCTCCGATGATTTTCATCGTGTTTTTCATTTAAATACACGGAATACATGTCAACTTTCTCCATGCACTGACATCCATATCGAGATTGCTTGTCGGTGTAATTAACGAACATGACAATTTAAGTCATTGATTTATCCGTCGTAATATTTACCTATGCGATTAGCGATTAGTAATACCGATAAGAATTAGATTTTCATGTACCTGCCGGTTTTCGTGATGATCATTTCGGTACCAAGCTCGTTGAACTTATCCCAAAGTTCCTTTGTCTCCAAGTGACAAACCACGTGTCGAAGTTCCTCGCAGTTCGAGCGTTCCTGAAGTAGAGGATTTGTGGGCGAGGTGTTTTTGCCGCTGGTACTTCCGGCGTCGTCGGTTTCCGGCTCGTCCTCCATGTCGGCGGATTCCTGCGTCGACGCTCCCCTAGCGACGCCCGAACCGCTGGCTTCCCTTTCTAAGACAAAAGGAAAGAGACATTTGATGGAAGTCAAGGAAAGAGAACAAAAATGACGTTCCGTCTTCTTCTGCCGAAAAGTCTTTGTTTTCGTTGTTTTCTTTTTTCTTTTTTTACTGACTCGAACTCTTTCAAATCTCATGGCATTCAAACGCCGAACAACCAACGGGTAACCCATTAACGCTACGGAATATTTGACGCTTTCATTTCCGCTTCCTGTGACTGTGATACAAATGATTTATAAAAAAAAAAATATCCACGCAGCCGAGATCGCCGTAAAAGTTTTCATGAAAATTCGTATCGCGGGTCGATGTCATCATCGTCATCATGGCGTCTGAAAATAGTGAAACCGTTGAGTCACGTGCTCGGTCGAGGACGGTTAGTATAAAAAAAAAAAAGATGTAAATAAATAACAGACTGTTTTACGAGTGGTAATGGGGGCGCTAGTAGTTTACGAGTAATACGCCGTGGCGTCGTCGGAGGATTCACAGGTCTAATAGGTTAGCGTAAGCCCTCGTGTCCCAGGATGCACTTCTCCGTTACGTTAGCTGTACGAAGATAGGTGGTATTTTCATGTGGAAGGTGAATGCAACGACGCGCCAGGAGTCGGCGTTAAACGACTGACGAAACGAACGACGACGCGTTGGAACTTTCAGGATCTGTGAAGCTCCGCGGTTAAAATTTATACCCGACCGTCGCGACGTTTTCCCTTTTTTTTTTTTTTTCTTTTTTCGTAATGCCGTTTGTCGCGTTCTCTGTTGCTTATCTCTTTTTGAATTTGGCGCGCGCGCACGCGGTCACGACTGACTTAGGAGTCAACACTGAGAACGGATCAAAGAGACTTGAGAAATGCATCTCAACCGCAGTGACCGACGACGACGTCGACGACTATAGTAGTTCGAAAACATTATGGGAAATGTAAATGAAACGACGCCCTAACGTCGAGCTAACGAAATTTTGTATTTTAGGTAAAACGAGGCGATACGCGTGTCGTACGATTCTCGTGTCAATCTCAAGAGTCCAGCTGCTCGTTTGTACGATTAGCGGCAATGAAGTAACTGTCAAAGATACGTCAAGTAGATAGGGTTAAAGGGGGAGGCCGAAAAGGTTTAAGAAGACAGGCAAGCCGTTAATATCGTAATAGACTGCCTACGTGGGGAAAACTCGTGTCTAAACGAAAAGCCGTGAAAGCTGCCGTGATGAATTTACGAGGAGCATCGTGGCAAGAGTGTCCCAGACAGCAAAAGAGAGCGAGAGAGAGAGAGAAGGAGAGAGGCCTCGCCAGGAAATTAATAGTCCTCCCAAAGATTTCGAGCAGGGAGGTCTGTTCGTTTTCTTGTTCCTCTTCTTCATTTCTTCCACCGACATTGAGTGCGCAGCGACATTCACGGCACAGGCGTTGTGCGAAAAAGAAAAAAAAATTCAAACGTCGCAACAAAATTTCGCCATACTTACCACGATTAAAAAATAATTCAAAAATGTATCAAATATATTTTCGATGTCCTTGTCAAGGTCCAGTGATATGAAAAAAAAAGGAATCTAGACCATTCTTACCATCAGAACTGTCATGGTACTTAATTTTTATGCAAAATAGAGTAATGGAATCGTCGAAAGATACAAGAGATGGTAGAGTCCTAGGTCCAGTAGAAGATTTACTAAAAAAAAAAAATCCAGGTGGCTTATAGAGATGTAAGTGGGCCGGCTATATGTGACACAAGAGATAGGCGCTAACCCTGGGTATCCCATGGCAACACCTACTGGAAGAAGTAGTAGGAAGAGAAGAAGATACCGGATGCCGATATGTTGGTACCTGAAGAGAAGGTACCTTTTTAACTAGACGATCCGACCCCATTGGACCCATCGGCCAACTACCCTAACTAGTGCTACTATATACGGACGCTATCTCCCCTTCGTCATCGGCAACTCACTGGTTGGTTGTTTAAAAAACATTACAATTTACAGGGACCTACACGAGAAGCTACCATTAATTTATTAGGCGTAGTATAAGGCTCCCTTGTTCGAACCAAGGGGGACGCCTAAACCGGCCACTCCTCTCCCTTTGTGTTTATCCTCTTTCTTCTTTCTCAATTTGACACCACCGCTTCCTGACGTCAAGAACGTTTACGAACTATCACGTACATTTACGAACTTTGCCGAAGATAGTCCCTTCCGCCTTCCCACCAGCGCAAACAACTGTCGTACCATCAATTCTGAAAACGCTATTAACCTCATGGACTTGGACGAATAATGATCACGGCTCATACTTTTGGATTCATTTGATTCTACGATTGTGATAAAGCTTATCAATGTATTGTTTATTGGAAATAATTTAGTAGGGAGATGCGGTGTATATTTATCATGATTTTCTTTTAGATTGTATCCATACGATAATAATAATGCTAATTAAGAATAATAACAGGATCGACGAAATATTATATGCACGTGTAAGTATAGTTATTTTTGTTATTAATATACTGAATATTGAAGGACTAATCGATGCTTCGATCGGGCGAGATATCAAGGACTTAATACTGAGATACATACAGTGATTATCGACAGAACTGTCATTTAGAATTTGCAATGCTAGAGTCGCCGATCGGTTTATTATGCAAGAGGTATGTGCCTGAGAATTTTTTAAAGTTTTACGAGAAAGTCGAGTTTCCATAAAATCTTAAATGCAATATTCCATGCTATGCAGATTGTAATACAGAATTTTCCCTGGTGAAATGACGCCACTGGAATACATAATTTCGCAATATTGATTCGCGAAAGGTGAGATGACGGAATAATTTATTTGGCAGAGAGCGACGACCGAATCATTGAGAATATTAAATAAATACAATGAGAACTGAGAGTCGACGTAATAAATAAAACCATGAGGAATTGACGATAGTCGAATCCATAGATAATCAGCAGATACATATATATATTGTCGACTAGAAGTCAACACTTTCCAATTAATAAAAAAAAATACTGATAATTTACATCATTCAAAGATGGCACAATAATGTAGTTGCGATAACGTGTCATCAAAAAAAAGTTTCCTACTGCACTGACATCGTATTGAAGCTATTATCTTATGGGAATCAAAGAGAAAGGTTAGGAGGGGTCTTTATTGGAAAGTGTCCGTCGGTGACCAGTCTATTCCCATTCCCATTGCCTAGGGTTCATTTGTTCGGTTGGGAACGATTAACGTTACCCAATAGGATCATAATGATCGAGGGTATAATTGTCATTGATCGATTGATAAGAGGAAACAAAAACAAAGTAAAGAATGAAAATACAGAGTCAGTGGTGCTGGAAGTGAGTTTGTATTCCTCACCTCGAACACCACTGACTCTGTATTTTCATTTTTTATTTTGTTTTACGTACACGTAACGTTCGGTGCTCACAGAGTATCGATATAGGAGAAGAACGTCGACTCACCATGCTGGTGAAGTTTTCCACCTCCCACGGCTTGCTGTTGTTTATGATGATGATGATGGTGATGATGATTTTGCTGTTGATGCCTGGAGTCGCGTGCCATGATAGCGGCAATGCTAAAGTCCGTGGCGCACTGTTGCCTATTAGAATTGCAATTGTTATTGAGATTGTTGAGTATGCTTGAATTGGGTGATGGGCTAGAGCTGTCGTCAGGATCATCCCTGGTGCAACGCGGAATCCCGGTAACCGCGGTGGTCGCTTCGCCCTGCATTTTGCGACGGATGATAAAAGAGGATCGAGAATCCTCGTCGTCCTCGTCGTCGACGTCCTCCTGATTGTCGCGATAATCGCGATCGTCGCGATGCTCGTGACGGTCGAGCTTGGTGACCGTCGGTCCGTGTCTCTTCCTTGCAGGGATTCCTCGCGACTCCAGCAACATTACGCGTTTACGAGAAACGGGGGCGACAGCCCTGTACCTGTAGCACTTGCGTTTAACTCGGCGAACGTAGTGCTGCCGTGAAAGCCGATCCCGAGGACGATGACGAGCAGAGTCATCGTAGCCGCCGGTGAGGACGGCAGCCGCGAATCATGGTTCACGAGGAAACGCGTAACGGGGTGTGCATGCCCCTTTTTCCTGAGACACAAGCAACACCAGTAACAAACCAGCAAGCACCAGCTGCAACAACGAATATCGGTGCACACCTTAATAGTCCCTTTGAAAAAGTCACGGGGATAGTCGCGAACGTGCGGACAGACGGACCGCGTAACAGACCGGGTGCCTGACAGACTGACCTCCACGGCTGGGAGATGGTTCTTGGTTGGGCCCCCACTACGACCACCTCTCGAAGTCGAGAGTAGTCTGGTTGGGCGGAGTCTATTTCATTCCCAAGCCACACCCCCTAGTTCCCGGCCACCAAACCACCGCCTAGTCACGCCCGAGCATCGCTCTCCCAGCACGCGCTCTTTCTCTCCTCTCCGATAGAGTAACGTTATTACCCGGGTAGCCGAGAGTCGGGTTGATCGGGAGAGCGAGAAAGAAAGAGAAGGCCACATAAGTACGCGCCGGAGCCCAGGTACCAACTGGGTGGTAGGAGGCAGCATGTATTATGGTCTCGCGTACGCGCCATCCAGGGCAGCTGCCATTTTTTCTTACGAGAGGGGGCAATTGCTGACAGGGACCGCTTTCCCTCTGGCCTGGCAAGCCACGCTGCCTGAGTAGCAATTTATTGTTTTACTGTCGGACTTTAAAACGCGACCGGCCCCACGCCACTAAGCACCCGATGCTGGCTGCCTCGATGGGTGGCTGGCTGGCTGACTGGGTGGGTTCCATTCTAGCACGGTGGGGACTACGGACTTGCGGGTGGGGACACTAGGAACCTACGAGAACCGGCAAACTCTGACGAATTCACCCGGGATATTTTACTCCATATCTCTTTACCTTTTTTCTCAATCTTATCCTATCGCCATCTTTTTCTCTCATCTGTCACAAATCTGCACGTACATCCTCTCCGCGCTCACTGCTACGTGCTACCCACTACACTCTTTCTTACTCAGCTACCTACCTAGTGATACCAATGCATAGTAGCCAGCTAATAATACTGCAATTACAGAGACACAAGCATTGCCAATTGGTTCAAGATGCAGAGAGCGTCGCGACGCCATTGCGGACACCCAAAGCACCTTCGCGGAATCAATCCTTTCAAACTGTATTACAACATGTAAAATGGCGACGATCTTACGAAATTTTAACCAGGTGCCACAAACTTTCATTCTAAATCCTCCTAACCCAGTACCAACACTGATACCCAGAAACGTGAATCCAACCGTTCTCCAGGGAATCGAAAATACGTTTAACGCCGTCTCGTTAACTCGCCTCGTTACTCTTAACGTCAGCGTTTTCGCGCTTTGCCGAGCGAAACTAAACGGCATTTGCGCTCTTGAATTTAATTTTTTTTTTTTAATACAAAAAATTATTTCTTCATCGCGATAATCAAATTTGTCCAATTTTTCATTCTTCGTACATTCGTACCTACAAGCAATAATACCAATACTGCTCGTAGGTGGCGCAGACGCACTGTCAATTTTCTTACCAGAAGCCATGTGAGCAACTAGCTGCCTTCCTTGTGCGTAAAACGCAGCCAAAGATACACTCTCGAACCGCAAAACCTTTGAAGTGGTTTCTTCGTCCGGACCCTACTGCAAACATCAACGGGTTCACCTGACCGAATTACACCCGATAATGATAATACTCACCAGCCGCGTGACAGAGGGGCGGACGAAACGAACGACCGGAAGTGGCTGGCGGCGCTCTTTGACTCCGACGCGCTTTTAGACGCCGAGATACTGTCGATTATACACGTGTTACTGACGCATCTTGTATTTTGGTTACGTGCCGACAGTTTTTCATTTAAAAAATACTACGCTACCGTGACAACCCGTGTAACCAGATGGCAGTGTTCCTCGATGAAAAACAACAAATTTCATACAAAAATCATTTCCTACGCGATTTTATATGACAACAATAATGATAATACGATCAATCGTATTACGTATATAAAATTCATCGATATTTTATTATTTCCCTATGAAATGGCTATTACACGTATCGTCAGCGATACATTCCAAAGTAAAGACATAATAACAAAAATTCGCTGTGAGAGTCGCTTTATGGTTCTCGTAGTACGTATACGTTATGTATAAAAATCTTATCAGGATCTGTCCTTGTAAACCCCAAAAGTCCTCAAAACTACCAATCACTGCCTATACATAATGTAAACAGTTTCCGAAACTATCCTTCGTAATAGATATACCTATATATTGAGAATCCCCTATCCATTATCATAGATCATAACGCTAAGCAGTTTAATACGGAAAATCAAGAGTATCTGATAAATAATCGAAAATCGTACGTAATCGATATAGCGAACGAAGAATCGCGAAGACTTATTTTTCCTAATAGTTAATATAGGTATTAGAAAAAAAAAAAAAAAGAAATGTCATAAATGTCGATAAAAATCTACAGCGATAAAAAGCTTCCGCTATTTTTTTTTACCCTTCAGTATAATATTCAAATTTCATAATTCCATTATATACTGTACCATAGAATTCAGAACCATAGTCATGTATTATATCGACCATTATCAGAATCGTATAGGATTATATCGATATATAACTTTTATACCAGAAAAAGAAATATATATATATATATACACACACATATAGATATAGTCATACCACCCATAGCAAAACCCATAGGATAAATGATTTTTCCCTAGAGGGTTTATCAAGGATACCAAAGTAAGAAAAATCCAAGTCAATCACATCTTTTCTTCCAAGCCGTTCAATAAGATGGACATTCTCCCTGTCTTGCTGCTCCTCCTTCGTCCTTCTACGGATGCTGCTTCGTTTGGGAGTGGTAATCTGCTTAGGTTGACGCTGATCCGGACAAATCGCTGCGCGGTTACGCGGCACTTATGTTGGTACTGTGTCTTGTAG
>JARPRG010000373.1:145887-197212 GCA_031001745.1 Hartigia nigra
GAAAAATTATTAATAGAATTTTGAAAAAGTTTGGAATTTTATGATAAACCCCGCTGGAATCTTGGTGAAATTTCGTTTTTACGTATGTTTGAGGACGCGCGTGTGTATTATGGTTGTTGTTGAGGGAATAAAAGGAGGGCGTATACCATCCAGAAGAAACAAGAGAAGGATGTGAATGGGGAAAAGAAGTTAAAGAATGGTTTCGGGATAATAACCGTGCTATTAACGATAACCGTGCAATCGACCTAAGTGCTCTGTGTTTTTTCGCAGTTCTTTATCCAGGCTTTCGGCGCCGCTGCGTCAGAGCGATACAGGATATTTTGTGATTTTAACCATTCCCAGAAACCATTAAGTTCCTTGTACAATTATTATACGTGTGCTGCGTACAGACGACGGGACGTTTCAAAGTATCTTCATTAGTATAGGTTTCGATTAAAAATATACACAGTCGTCAATTCTCATCGAGAAACGAGACATTAACGGAAAGCGATCGAGTCTCGGAGAAAATTTGGAATAATTAAATTTTTCTTTTTTTGTTCTTCGTATAATACAATGATTGAGATTATTAATCTTATTTTTTTGTGTACCAAATTTGTGTGGAAACCAAATTTTTTCTTTTTAGTTGACGTTGAGGGTTCACTCGAGAATCGGTGAATATTTTAATGGGAAATCATGCCCTGTTCTCGATGATCGTCGATTATTTGTCTCTGAAGAAACGAAAGGCGATCGTTTTGAAAATGGCGTTCAGGTAAGAGGGTGTCTCGGGTAATGTCTCGTGACAAAGGGCCCCGGGACCCCACCCTTTTACCTTCCACCCTTCGTTTTTATGATTGACGGCCGTTGTTCGACATTGCCTTGGATTTCTCGAAAGCGCTCTTGTTTGGTGCCCATGCTACTTGGGCATCTTGCTTCGGTATTTTATAATATTACAAAAAGGAATAACGACAATAATATAGGCCAGAAAGCAAAACAGGCTCGCGTGACGGCCGCTACGTCCAAACAGTACCAGACGTCTTTGATGGTTCGCCGCTTGTATTCAGGAAAATAATGCCAGAAGCGTTTTTGAACTTTGCTATGGACACATTGGACTCATCTTATGACACGTGTCAATGGGAATTTTTTTGTAGTCTGTTAGAAAAGGCGATGGAAAATTTTGAAAAAAAAAATTCAAGATTAACAGCAACACTTATCTTTGTATCGTTCGAAAGATAATATAAATTTGTATCGCTTTTTCTTTTTTTCTTCGTCAAATTCGTACGTACAGCACGTCGATACACTTGACAAGTACCTTATTCGATTTTATTATGAAATTAATCGATTAGCGTCGATCGCTCTATACAATCTCGTATCACGATAACTTTCACCTGATCGATTCGAGTAAATCATTGTTCCCGGAATTGAAATGATTAGTATTGACATGCCTATAATATTTAAACCTGTAAATGATCTGTTTACACTGTAACACAATATACATGGAATCCAATGCCTATAAGAAGCATTATACATACAAAAAAAAATTAAAATAACATTTCTAAGATAAACGATAATGCAAAAAATTTTAAGAATTATATATATTCAGTATAAATAAATATTTTTATTTTATTCGCTAAACTATATATATGTATATATGTATATACACACATATATACATATACTAATAAAAATTAACAATGTTTAAATTTATGACAATTTTCAAATTTCCCAGTAACGAAACAAAACTCGGATAACGCCATAGTATCGCACGGTTTGGTCGCTCGACTATTTTGAATTTCCAGCATCCGATTGGTGGCACTAACCGTTCTCAAATCGGCCCGTCAAAACTGAAATGATGGATCGGCCACAGTACGATTTAGGGATCGCGACTTGGCGGTATAAAACGGCACTAAATCGCTGTTTGCCAAAGCCAAAGCCAAAGCGAGAGTCGGAGTGCATATACAGGTAAAAAAAAAAAGAAAAAAAAACAAATTCTCCAATAGGCGGCAGACCTTTTGCAACGAGTTAATTTACCGTCACGAATTTACAAAGCGACTAAATAGCGAGCAGCGCCAATAACGTGTACACCTACCATAACCTAGAAGAAACAACCTACGAATTCCGTAATACAGCAATGAGCCAAGGGTGAATCTGTACACATATACACGTGTATATACATACAATAACGTATCTGTAGATCGATGGTGGACTGAGCGTGGAACGAGTGGCTGGGTGACTGGCTGGGTGGCTGGCTGGATGGTTCTTTCTCTCCATGTAGCCATTACCTCTTGGCCGATCGATCGATCCGTCGAGGTCCGTGTTTCGCGCTTTTTGCATCGAAATTGCGCCTGAATTGCGAGCGACCCATGAACGGGACGAACGTGCGCAGAGTCTGGGCCCTTCGGGACGAATACGATGTAAATAAATGATGAGCTGCCCTTAAGGGAGCCTTCTTCTGCCGTAAGAAGGTGGGGGTAAGAAGTGTTATGAAACATAATTAGCGTCCGCCGCCACCGACTCGCGATGATTACAGGGCGGTGAAGCGAAACTTCTCGTAGTGGGGAGTCAGATAGATTTCCTTGCTACGAGAAGCTTCCCTTCCATCGTCTTGGCTTACCCTGACCCAACCCTACCTCCGTGTATAAGGCTACCATCTTTCTTATCTTCTTACCTGCTCGCTGTATTGCTCCATTTATACTCATCAATTCCATATTCCCTTATTACCTTGAGAGTATACCAAAGATGCATCCGCCATTCTTATTTTAGCATATCGACAACCTTCATGAATTTTCTATACGCATCGCGTGACAGGACGAAAATTTTACTGTGCAAATATCAGAAGAGTATAACAACGCCGGACAAAGGACGATCCCATGGGAATCTGTATGGGGAATGAAAAATCAAATATCCCATGTAAGTTCCAGCACGTATCTATAAGAGTGACGTCGAGTTGGACGAAGTAGGAAAGAAAATAAAGCGGAAGTTGAAAAAGTCTGACAATAGAAACAATACGGTACGATGAAAAGCTCGTGGCTTGACCGGAATACTTATTTCCTTGGAATGGCTTGGTTTGCCGTATAGGGCATGTGGATAGGATAAAGGGTGGTATTTCTTATCCGGCTTGGATAGGAGGGTGGCGTGGCAATAGAAATGCCAGAAGTCAAAACCCCTTCCCTTTAAGAATGTAAGCTGCCAGCAGGCAACACGTGTATACGTACGTGCGAGGCGACCACGTTCTCGCAAAGGCAATATAGCAGAAGGTAGGAAAAGCACGAGGATCGTGAGTGGAGGAAGGATATAGAATATATATATATGTATAGTCAGGATCTGTAAGGATGGGAAGCTTGGCAAGACCCATACTGCTGCTAAGCTTGTTTAAGGTTGGTGAGGTTGGCAAGGAGATGGGCGAATCGGAAGGGAAGCCAAAGGAAGAAGGGACGATGCGAGTCCGGCGGCCACAGCTTGCGGGCATGCGAGATGGCGCACACAGCGCGAATGTTAACGCGCGGCATTAGACTGCTATTGGTTGGGAAGCCTGGCAATAATTTTGATAACGCAGCATGTTGTCACGTCGCACGGCATACGGAATATCCATGCTCTTTCCGACTGCAAAATCGAAATGTGACTTGAACGAACATAGGGACCTTTAGCACTGTATCGTACAGATACTATATGTAAGAGACAATAATAAAGTTTACGTAGTAAACGCTAATTTTCATATTGGTTGTATGATAACAGTAAAAAAAAACATTGAGAAATTATATACTCGGGTAACAAAGGATTTTTTTTAGTGCTTAGGTTGCAAAGAATTAATTAAATTTTTATGTAAAAATAGAACATTTGTCATCCCTAGACTTTTTGAGATAAAAATAAAAGATATTGGGTACAGTAGGTACATTGGTTGAGGAACTAGAAAGGGGATATCTACAAGTCAATGACTGCGACACGTTTGACGGTTATTCGTGACGTGGGTGTATTTTCATGGCGGAATAAAAAGAAAAATAAAGGACCAAGGGAATACGTAAGATAGGAACGTCGAAGCCATCCTGTCTAATGGATTAAATTGATTATTTTTAAGAGAGCTCTCAGGGGTGGGTATAATATACAAAGGACGCCATCTTGGTACAGCACCTGTGCACAAGGAAGTTCCCTGCGGCGACACCAAAGTCCTCGCCGTGGAGAATCTTTTGTTGTGACACGCTCCGTTTAGACTGCAGATTAAACTGTTTACGGTTAAAACTGCGCGAATTACACGGCTCGACTTTAATCCCTGATTTACGGCCGGCACGAGCTGGCCATTGCGATAGGCCGATCCCCGTGGAGAATCGAGTAAGGGTGGCACCCCTGAACTGGACGAACTCCCACCCGTTATTTGTCATACACCCTGTATACGATAAGACCACGACGCAATGGAAAACGCGATTCACGCCAGTCAATTTTTTCGGCTCGGATAATCGTATCCGCGACGAATTGCCGAGAGTCGGATTAGAAATTTTCTCTTTGTCGACGATGGGAACGAGATTAAAATACCAAATTTTTTAAGTTCTTCAAAAATATTTAACCAACATACCTTAATCGACGTTTTTAATCACCGTGTATGATTGAATCGATATTTTATTATTTTGCTAAATACTCTAAGTTATATACAGTATTCGTATCGTATAGACTTTATGGGTCTGCCGTGTACGTGTATAACCTTAAATATATTTTGTATAGGTTAGCAAAATTTACGTTGATTCGAGATTAATCGTCAGTTTGAGGAGTCTTCAAATTCTACTTAACGTACTTGACTATCATCGTTAACAGTGAGGAACGTGTTCCAGGATCTATAGAAGTTTCCAGAACAGGATATCCCTGAGCGTTTTCGTGCTAGAGAAACGCGTGTATGATGGACGTAATCTAAGCCACTCGAGGGATTAAGTTAAATCCACTCTCGACTCCTGGGTTAATGCCTCATCCATTTTATCTAGTCTCGGTGGCGGCCGTTAGGTATTTTTTTTTCGGTATCCTTTTTGAAAATGATGGCGAGTGCAGAGTGAAGATCGCGCAGATTAATGTATGCGAGAGTTTCTGCCAGGGCGGCTCGTCAGTCTTGACTCCAGAGTTGAAATCTGGTCGGGACCTCCTGCGCGTATCTGATCCCTGGCACTATGCTGATCCGTGAAACATCTTGTTAGCTCTATATAAACGAATAAAAGATACTGACGTACACAGGGTGTCTAAAACGTACAATAAAAACTTCCCACCCGTACAACCTGTCCCAAAAACATTAAAAATTCAAAATCATTGTCCAAACTTGCTCTCCAATAGAACATCAACCATTTAACACCAATTGACATCGATCGTCACTGAAAGATGATACAACCCCTCCCCTCCTAAAAAGTTTAAATTCACCAAAAAAAAACAGAGTATACTTCAATCATAAGAAATACGAATAACGTTAAAAAAAAATTTTTTTTCAATGATCACCCTGTATAATTCTATAGTGTAGAGACACCGTATCCATGCGAAAGCTCGAAACCTATTAGAATACGTCAGTCGGGTGTAGGTCGATTTTTTAGTTTTATCTATAAGGCTGCTACGACGGTGGCGGGTTGAGCAGAGAATGGGGCAGGGTGAGTCGGGGTACAGAGGGGGGCACCACCAATCCTGTAGCAGGATAGCTGGTAGCGAGGATCTGGGTACGAGGGTGGGCTGACGAGTGGCAGGTTGTACCCGGAATACCCACCGCCGAGTGAGTCTCGCTCACAGTGGGCTCTCCCCCTTATTCTAAGTGCGGACCAAGAGAGAGATCTTATCTACGTGGAGAGGGATAAAAGCTAAAGGCAGCCAACTACGATGATACTGTGCGAGTGTCAGGAGGCTTCAAGTCTCTTTCGAGAGAGCTTGCTCCTGAGAAGGATGCTGCTACGCTATATGGATACAGTAAAAAGTAGAGTCTGTTGATGCTGGAGGTGCTGGCAATGCTGATGATGCTGGTGGTTGGTTTGGTAAAAGGATGAGAGGAGAGTTGAGAAGCCGGTGGAATGCGGTGACCAGCAGGCCCAGTGAGGGTTCTAGAGAGAGTGAGAAAGAGAGAGAGAGAGAGGGAGAGAGTGGGCCCAGCTCGTGAGTCCCATCCGGGGACACTGACGTGCCCCCTGCGGAGAAAGGCTTTGGGCTCCCAAAGTACATGCATACCCTGTTAAACGCAATACCAACGCTGGACCACTACGTGAAATCTCTTGTAGATACGTGGGTACTTTCTTTTTATGAGTTTTATTCTCCATTTTTTTCACTCTTGATTTAGTCTCTTTATTAATCATTCGATAGCTTCTCTTGAATTTCTCGAATTGATATTGTCGACGGTCCTGTCACGCTATTAAGGCTACTGGTGACTTTTTCTCTTCATTTCTAGGGATTGTCACTATTTGTTTCTCTGGTTACTTGTGGCATGTCGGTAATACGTGGTACTGGATGATGTTTGTATTTAATAGCGAACCTGATAACAGAGGAGGATTGTGCTTTATCAGTAATCTGATCCGGCGCTCGTATGATATACTTACTGCATAAGGGTGCGGATTGTTCTTTTCATTGCTGCTATTTATCCCAGTAGAGTTTTCATGCTTGTTATCGATAAAAAATAATCCGACATTCTTATTCCAGACTGAGGTAACATTAGAGCATAAAATTGAACGATTTTATAAAAAATTTAAAAAAAACTTATTCTACCTAAACTATACGAATTACTGTATATACGTATGATCCTACGTGTAGTATACCTATATATCGCTTGAATAGTAATTAAAATCTTGAAAATCATTCTTTTTCTCTGATAGGTGCAATTAACGTGATATTCATCAGACAACTGATACGCGTGATCAGTAGGTGAGAATCGTGCCTTGTACCGCAGGAGAGTGTGCGCGCTCGTACGGTTAAACAGGAGACTCGTTAATTAACGTAATTATATATAAAGTGTGGACTAATGAAAAAAAAATAAGTAAACGATGTAAAAACAAAAAAAAACGTGTCCGAGAATAACGTGAAACTGGCTATAGGCGTCATTGAGAAGGCGGATAACGAAGACGATGACAGGGTCGATGATTTACCACGACGACCCGTTAATGGGGCCCGGGGTCTCGAGCCCTGGCTAACCTTTGGATCCATTCACGACACTCACCGACCCTCCACGCTTCGTACCCCCCACGGATTCCTTGCCAATTCATTCTGCACATACCATCACCCTCTAACGTTATGCTCGGTTTATGGTTTGCATTCAGGATAATAACCGTATCTCCGTATGATATCCGTTTCTCTTTTAGGAAGGGAAGAAGAGAGATAAAAGAAAGTAAAGAAGCTAATAAAAAGGGGC
Organism: Hartigia nigra; assembly: GCA_031001745.1. NCBI lineage: Eukaryota > Metazoa > Arthropoda > Insecta > Hymenoptera > Cephidae > Hartigia > Hartigia nigra. The sequence goes on from JARPRG010000373.1 coordinate 153,212, forward strand.
AGGTAGAGGGTTGTAAGGAAAAAACACCGCAAAACCCTTACCGCGTATATCAAGGTACCCGAGAGTTGGAATCGCGAGAGATGGTTACTTGCGAAAAGATGAGGAAGGGGTATAGGAGGGGAGTGAAAAAAAAAATTATATTATTCATTTCTTTACTTTCAGAAATGACTCTCGGGTAAGCGTCTACTCTTGGCTGTTATTTAAAGTCTCAGATAAGAATCGGTTTCGTGGCACTGCCTTGAGATACAAATGATTTATCATCGATTAAGATGAGAATCGTATTTCATTCGACGCCTCACGTTCTTACGCGAAGCCATATATTTTTTTCGATCCCGTTTCCTTGCGCCTAATGCAAATCCAATTGGGAGGTCGGATTGACGCGGAGTGAGATTCTTGTCGTTTCTTTAGGATTCTTCAAAATTAATTCATACGTTTACAAGGTTGGCTAAGAATGTCCTGGATTGGAGGTTAGCCGTTGGATGCAGAGTAATTTTGTCTTTCTACGTTTGACAGACGCTCACGTAATTCCGTGCAGCGCTTGAGAAACGGGGTGTCAAGGATAAAGGTAAATGATAATGATGGTGGCCCCCCGCATTTAAGGGGACAAGTAGGGAAAGGGGTCGGGTGAATGGGAATAAAAATTCCGTAAAATTACGCAAAGGCAAAGAAGTGATGAGAAATAAAAAAAAATTGCTTCCTTCGCTCTTCATAAGACTGTCTCACGAGATATCTGTACTAGGTATAAACGCTAATAAAGTTCATTAGGCTGATTTACAAGGAGAGCGTGACCAAGATGGCAGGTATACGCTCGAGAAAGGGTCATTTGTCGCGTTAATAATTATAAGAAGGTGTGACCCCTCACTCGCTACACCTACGTGTAACGATATTTATGCATCCGAAGCCCGGGCCCCGGGGTTCCGAAGGGCCCCCGTAGCCGCAGGGGGCGACGTAAACTAACCGCCGGTTAATTATTGTCCTCCCCCCGGGCTGGAACTACCGTGGTAGCATTCAATTAGCCTCGCGGCATGTGAAATATTATTGTCTGGCTGGCTTCATACACTCGATTTTTAAAGAGGAGAAAGAAAGGCATTACGTCGACCTTCTAACATTTTTCATCGCTGAATCATCCGGCCGACTATCTTGATTCAGGTATAGCAATCTAATATCGAATTTTAATGCACGTATGGCTAATTCGAACCTGTCGCAAGAATGATTAGGCAATTGTACGATATTTATAGGTATACCCTTAATTAAATCGATAATTAAATTAATAAACAAATTCATGTCTGAGTGTATCATATTAACGTGTACATCTTTATAAAGAGATAAAAAGTAGGAAAAAAAATATATATATATAATACTGCTACCACGTTCCATCACTATGAATTCTATCGTGTTTACAAGCCGGGCGGAACAGTGTCGTCATCTATGCTCTGTCACCGGAAGCTACGATACCTTCCTCCCCCCCCAGGGCCCGGCAGTATTCGAGCAATAAATCGCAGGGTGGTGCGCGGCCAGAACACAGGGACGACTTACGAACGAATTACGAAGTAAGTCGCTGCATTGAAGATGGTGGGAGGAAGCGAAAGGCAGGAGAAGTCCAGATTGTACTCAGTAGGGTAAAAGTAGGGGAAATGGCGAAGCTGCGCCTGGTGGATACTTGAGATACTATATAGGACTATCTCTTTCCAGTTTTTCTCTATCTCTCTCTCTCTAACAATAAGTGAACCCGCGACGCCGGGGACGCCCGCGACGCGTCCCGTGTTGCCATCGGGTTGTCTGCCGGCTGCGGCAGTCAAGTCGTTCTTTTAGTGATCCCAGGGGTGGTGTAGGTTGAATGCTAGCTTGGGAAGAAGGGTGAAGGGTGGTTGGGGGGGAGAGGGAGGGGGTGGAGGATAGGGAGAGAACGAGGACCAGGACAGTACGCAGGGAGGATATGGCACTGAGTGAGAGGATCACATCGGGGATGGGGCTGAGAACGGGCTTCAGGATGCTCAAACTGGGTGGGGGGGCGGTAGGGAGTGAGCTTCAGGTTTTGGACTGAGGGAGCGCCGGAGCGTGTAATTGAGTCCCGTGCGCGCGATCGCTACTTTATCGACCCCCCTTTATCCAGAGCCACACAGCCAGCAGCTCTACCCTCTGGTTCTAACGACCAACCCTTACGCCTCCTACACAACCCACTTCACTAACCCCGGGGTGCCAGCCTCGCTATGGCTTTCATGACTCCCGCCACTGAGATGAGAGTCAAGTACGTGTCGGCGTCGCGAAAATTGATGAAAATCCGACGGTACGCTCTTTGGATGCTCTAGATATCCTATCGATGCTCAAATAACGCTTTCGCTTGCTATGGAAGCAGCAAACGTAGATATCGGCCTTTATATACATGGCGAGCATTAAGTTATTGGATAATGATATACCTCTGGGAGTGTAAGTAATTAAAGAATATTAAAACGAAAGGCTTCTCTCATTAATGTCTGACAAGTAATGAAACAGCTTTAAATATAAATTATGATACACTTCCGTGTTGAATGACTCATCCTGCGACGATATAATAAATTTTTGTTTTTGTTGTCGTGAAAAAAAAAATTGTACCTTGCAAGAGGTACTTGCTTGGCGGAATATTCCTTTTCTCCGAAACAAGATAATCAATTAAATCGTGCAGACGCTCGATAATGCAGCGCAGCTAACGTAGCTCCGATTCATCAACGTGAAAGGGGACGCAATTAAATCGGGCCATTAACAACGGGACTCCGTCACGGCTCGTCCGTTTTCGAAAGAAGGCGAAGAAGGCGAACCCTTCGGTGCCACCTCGATCCTTGGGCATCCCGCGTAATAGAGGAATGATTTGATTAAAATGTAAAGGAGCTCAGGCCTTCTGTTTGCGCATTTCACGGTTCGCCTGTAAAAAGCTCGAGGGCCACGCGTTAGACAGATGGCAGTCGCCGCACTCAATGGCCTGAGAAATTGGATCGCGTTTTAACTCCCTTACGTTTCGACTCGCGCAACGTAGCCAAACAACAATTGCCTAGGCTTAACTATGACGAGCGGCTGATATCTTTCGAACAGAAAACTGGCACGAGTCTAAGAAATTAAATCAGGCTTGCAAGGGTCTTGATCGTCGTGTTGACATCCATTGAAAAATTAGACAAGACACTTGTACCGATGACTGTACAAGTTATAAATAAAATTTTTTTTTTGTACAATTAATCTTTATTTCTACAAATATTATAGACTCAGCTTGACCTACGTATTTCCTTCTTCTTGACTCTGCATGAAAATCAGATCAATGCCGGCAGACCAAAGTGTCTTCGTCCCAAGAATAATAATAGTGCTTCCCAAAAGGCACTGGTGGGTCAGAGCAGATGTTTGAATTTCAAATTGGCAACGGATGGCAGTGGTAGCTAATACTACTAGAAATCACTAGTAAAATGATTGAAACAAGACCCACGGGAGGGACACTTAGCCATGCGTGCCTTATGCTAATAATTCCCTGTACTGGAATAACTCGAGGGACAGCTCGTAATAGCTCCTAGTCAGGAATCGACGTGTACCCTGAATTATAATGAGACCTTAAGTAAAACTCGAGAATATAAGAGACAATTAGCATAACAAAATTTTTCAATCAAATATTCAATCGTCGTATCAATACAAAATCAATCCTATTACTCACCAACTGTACAAAATCATCAATCAGTATCCATAAGACAGTTCGTTGCCCGAGACTTCGACTATGGCGTCTACAAATTTTGTATTTACCGACAAATCTATATATACACGGTTATTCAGTACTATTGCATCACCCAAAGATGGTTCTGCCTATTATATTTCTAATAATTCCCATGGTAGGATCATGTTCAGGTGGTACCATAGTCTTCAGTAATTACGTATATATTCCATCAAAAAACAATAGCGTCCTAGTACCAACCACCATTCGTCAAAGCCAAAATGCATTGACCATTAACCTATCGAAAAGACACGTTAGTCAGTTGGTAATCTAATCGAATAGAATGGTTCCCGTTTCCTAAGCAAGCGAACGGATTGGCCACGAACTGGCGCTCTTGAACGGATTGGTTGGTAGCAGCAATCAACGTGAGTGGGCGACAGCGACACGCGTTTCTCTTAGGTTATCAGCTTGATGAGGTCGACCTTCTCTTACTTGAATTAGCTACTCAACCCGGGAGGGGGCCGGGGTCCCCCCCACTTCCTCATCCTAACCACACACTGGTTAACCGTACCTCATTTATCCCTTAAGACTCTCGCGATACTACAGTCCATTTATCCTCCATACTCCCATTCGATTCGTCTATCCTGAATAAACGAAAAAAAAAAGAAAATAAACCTTTATCAGAACAATTTTGTAACTTCGATATTCAGGAATGGATATGTACCTACGTGTATAGTGCCATATGACGCTAGTGACCTGATCGAGTCACTCTACGAGGGGCTGGTAATGACAACGGGGGTTCCCGGCGACATGTGGCAGCCTCGTTCCTCGACCGAACAATTTGTATTAAAATGCGTTACGCCACTACTCGCGAAACAAGGACTTTTATTAGCGCATTACCGATTAAATTGTTACCCTGTATAATAATCGGGGGCTTTTGAATTAGTGTCACTTATCCTTCATCGTTGTACATCGATTACAGTCGAATATTTATGAAACATTAAATATTTGAATTATAGATTAACGACAAGTGATACGCGGTTCGCATTGGATATCGATAGATGTCGCTCATAATAAGACAAAGTAATGTATTTATACTTGATCCGTTCTCTTTGTAGCGAGTCAAAAATGTCGCAGGAGATTTTTTTTCTTCCCGCAAGAGACTTAACGGTAGGCATATGAATCGAAGAGTACAAAACAATCATATCCGTCCTGGTGACTAAGGACTCAGGACTAAGAAGTCGTGTAGTGAGTATCTGATGTGGGATCGACTGTTACAAACTTGACCGAGATCAGAAATTAGAGATCGGTCATAGGACTATGGGATAAGAGAGTGAACCGACTGGGAAATCATCCTACCTTTCTTGTAGGTAATGTAGGTGGCATGAGAGTCAACGTGGGTGGCAATAATGGCTCTACGGCAAGAGATTCTAGTGGCTGGCTATTGTCCGGCATTTTGAAGGTGATTGATCACACGCACCCGGCAAATGCTATCGGCTAACGATGATCCGACAGAGTCCCCGTGACGTTCTGACACGCTATAACATCCGACTAACCTAACAGGATTGAACAATTTTCCAACTCAATTGGTGAATAACTGAAAATGCCATACATAACGCGTCCTACATTTTTATTATTATTCAATAAAACTACTCCCGACACGGTTTTTTTAAATTTTAATATTTTTCATCACTATCTATATTCACCGTTTAACTGAAAATATATGTACGGGATTATTTGAAATACCAAGAAAAATTTTCCCACGGAATAATTCTTCACGGAGTCAAGGGTTTTGTAAAACTGAAAGCGTATCGTAGGAACTATGTATTAATATAAGGAGAATAGGCGACACGCGCCACTTGACTATGGGTCTTATCGAGCTTGGGTCAGAGTAGTCAAATTGTTTTTTTTTTTTCTAGGGGGACTTAAACCAGAAAAGCCGCACTACCCACCCACTACAAAAGTTAGAAGGTCCTTTCTGGTACCAAATAGGGCCTCTTCAGTCACTCAGACGGGTGCTCGTCCGTTCCTCTGTGTGTCTGTCTGTCTTCTTGGGCCTGTCTGTCTGTCCGTCAGGACGGCCGACGTCCGACAAACACTACAACTATTCGTTCCCTCGCGTGTCTGTCTCTACTGCGAGAAGATATCTCGCCGCCCAAACATTGTGAAAACGCGCGTCTGGCCCGTCGGCCGGCATCTTTTATGCAGAACAGTTTATCTGGTAGCCACGTGCTTTTGCTACTGCGGAGTGGATGCGCCAGTGTTACCGTTACTCGGTTTTTCACTAGGAAAAACGTTTATTTTTTAGATAAGAAAAATATCCACAGCCCATCTAGACCGCTAGATATATTTTTCAGACAAGTAGAGTAATATGCGCCAAGATAGCGAATGATCATGCACACTCCCTTCTTTACGCTGTATATTTATCAAGTGAATCCATACTTGAAATCTTGTGCGCCTGTGTTCACTTTGTAGGTTCTACGAATAGTCAAGAATGAACGCTTATAATATGTCCACCCAAGAATTTCAAAGAGCCAATAGTAAATCAAGTGTTCTAGGAAAAATTCAAGGAGTCGTAAGAATGCGCGAGAAGAGAATGGAAATAAGAGTCACGTCGTAAAATGTGTCTCATGGGGATTCCCAAGTAGAGTCTATACGGGGATCTGACATGGCTCCACCATAGAAAGTAAAAGAGAAGTACATTATCAAGGGTGAACATTATATGCGTAAATATAACAAAAAGTTTCAACTATATTCAAATATATATATATAAACACACACATATGCATATACATGACTGTTACCAGATACATGTTATATTATATGTGTTCAAGTAGTTACAGTATAAAGCCACCTGCAGTTTTTAGTAAAGGAATCCCGATTATGCGGGCGTTGTACGAAATAGCTGCGGAGTGTCCCCATAGTGAAGTCTTTAATAGAACGTAAAGGGCGTACGTGTGGGCCAGGACATGTCTGGCCCATGCTCGATGGGCCTTACTTCATAGTTCTCAATGCTAGGACCCTCTCCCTCCCTCGCGTTGAATAGGACAGGGGGTTGTATGGCTATGGGCTCGCCACGGGCGACTAGAATCTAGATGCTATCTCTTCTCCAAGCACCCCTGGCGTCTCGCCACAGATCTCGCACCATTACTCAGGCTAGTTGTATAAACACTCGAGTTGGTGTGACCGGGACGAGAGTGGCCGCCCATCGTGCGTGGGATACCGCGTAAAAATGAGTTGTGTCAACGTATGGTAGACCCCCCGGGTAGATGTCTCCAGGTGGCCAGGTTGTTTTATAATACGTCTGGAATGGCCACTCTGCTCATCTGCCTTCGAAACTCACTTTTCCTCCTGGTGAACATGTACTTCTGTCTCGCTCTCTCTCTCTGTCCCCCTCTTTCACTTGGACTTCGTAGTGTGTGCTTTAATTTTTTTAAACCTTATTCTTTTGGTCCCACACCTTCTTCCTTTCTTTTCTCTTTTACTCCTTGGATTACGGGAGCCAATTAGGCTGGACCATGTGAATGCTTAACACTTCCCTTGCTCTTACAGCTATGAAATATACTCTGGAATTCTTGGATGTTGATAGCTTTGTACACTTTAAATAAAGTATTTTCGTGTCTGAGACTGCGACAAGTTTTTTAGAGGGTTTTTTTTTCCTGGGGAATCCAAAGGATTTTGATTTGGATAAAAGGAGGGAGGACTCAGAATGATTATATTTTTATTGATCGAAGAATTTACCTTTGTCATTCTTTCTGATATTTTTGAATGTCTTTCGTCCAATAAAAAATGGCGGTCAGTCTTCGACTGGGATAAAACAGTGGAGATTCGTTTACGGAAATACTTTCTTACCGTAATTAATGTCAGGATTGATTTCGCGTAATGACAGTGGATTCTTTCTGTTAAGCGGCACGTGCGAACGTCAGGTCCGTCGGAAACGGGAGGCAGTCATTGAATCATTTGATGGGATTGCCAGTATGGTAGCCGAGGCCGCCTGTCTCTACTGATAGGCCTGGGATAGGTTGAATCGGCCGCCGGCTGGTTACGTCTCACGAGCAATGCGGCTCGCGCCCTGTGATTACTTCAATTAGGTAGAATCGTGCTCTATGGCCGACTATAGAGATCACCACTCACGAACCAGGACGTGCTTCCACCCTTTACATTACCGCTAATCATTTGGAATCGATGACAGAATCCACCACTGATTTTCCCGTGTACTCGCGTTCCAATGTAAATTTCTTTTTATTGTAATCATACATGGTGGTATACGTACTTTATACAGGACATACGATATTGTGCAGGTATAAAGACAAAAATATTGTTTGCCGTATGACTAAAAAGTTGGATCATACGAGTAGTTCGTTGAAAAATTCATTACTTCTTCGCTTGTAATGGCGACCCAACAAGGAAAGGCTCCCGAAAGCCTGACGCTGTGTTTTCTTATCGCGTTGGTACTTCAGAGGCAGAAAAAAGAAATGTTATTATCGGGCGGGATAACCAAAGGATACTCGAATCGCGCACGTGGCATGAAGACAGGATTCTTAAGTGTATGTCTGGTAGATAAAAAGCGGCCGCCTGAAACGTCCCACATGCCCCAATTGAAAGGAGCGTCTGCAAGTAGCGTCAAGGGCACTGACTAAAGTGGTTCCACAGCAGGAACTTCGAGAAGGTCCTTCAAAGGATTTTTCCTACTATTTTCTATGTGCTTACGACTATTGAAAGTTGGATTAGGGCATGAAATTGTTTTCATTGATAAGCAGAAATGTAGTAAAAATTACATACGTTTGATTGATGATAAAATAGTTTTATTATTATGAAATTAATTAGGTATTTCTCTGGTTTACATTACTTTAACAAACCAGTCTAGCGAGTATTAAAAATTTGTATTTGTTTGTATATTTGGTTTAGCTTTTTAAAAAAATCTCATAACGTAGAATAGTTAACATCACTTTGATCAACATAACCGTGATTAATAATTATTATTTATATATGCAGTTTTTAGCTCAAAAACTTTTGAGTATAGATTTCTTTATACGGAAATAATTAAGATTGACCATTTGTTTCTTTTCATGCATTTACAAATGCAAACAAGAATTTCCAACAGTGTGGAAGTTATACAGAGCTTTTGTCATTCTATGTTATCTTGTCTCTGGTTTCGAAAATGGTTGCAAAGAGCCTGGTTGCACCCATGAGAAACCTAAAGTTTTGTTTTCCTGTTCTCCCTAAATTAAAATGAAATACAATTATTAACAATGTGGGAAAGTATCAATGCATCTTCTTTAAATTTCCTTTCATACCTTAGGTTGGTAAATTTCTTGTTTTATAGGATCGTGTAGATTATTGTCATAAGGGCTGAATGTAATATAGTGCGGATCATCCGTTGATGGTGGATCATACACTTGGCTTAAACTATTTTTTACAGATTCCTTTGCCAGTTTTTGAAACCTCTCTAGATCGGTTTCTAATCTACACAATTAATGTTATTGAAATATTTATACTTCTTATTATATTACATAATTACTTACAAAGATGCTGCTTCCTGATTAACGGGTGTCATTTTTGAATCCACCTTAGACAAAATCTTTGTGATAAACTGTATCAGAGACCATACTCTATTAGTTCTTTTCCATTCAGGAAAACCCCATGTAACATAAAGTTCTCCGTTATCAGGATTTATTAGGGGATGAAAAACTTTTGTTTGGAAAACTACTTTCTAAAAAATAGAATTAGTGTTATTCAGAAATTTCATGTTTTAAATTGAATATTAACAAATTTACCGGACAACCGCCATCTGGGAAATTCGGGGGCAATGTTATTGTAAATCTGAACACACCACCCTGATAAATGCCTTGCCTTACAAATTGCACTCCAAACCACACTGAAACATACAATGTAAAAAAATACATTCACGACACAGAATCTATAATACTTACAAAAAGAATTTTGAGCCGAAGGTATAACATATATTCCCTTCAAGTCTTGAATACACAGCATTTTACTAAAACATGAAATAAAATGAAAATATAAAATTATACAACATTTATACCATAAGCAATACTATCGACGTACTATTCGAAGAGAATAGAGTGTTCCTGCAAGAAAACTCTATATTCTTTATTATTCTGCAATAAGTTTGGCCTCTCGATCATTTTAGCCGACATGCTCAATTGACTGTCACCATTAGTGTTCGCAGGTAAAAGCTTTCTAAAGGAACCCTGCCTTCTAAAATTATCATCAGCATCTTCATCTACCTGAAACATTCACCTACCATGAGAAACATCAAAAAGAAACAACTTGACGACACAAGTACCACACTGTACTTAATGATATAAAAGTGACCTATGATTACCTTTGTCCCTGACACTGTAGCTTTCGAGGACATTGTTTAAAAGTCTCATAAACTATTATTTGCAAGCTGACACAAGCCAGAAGAGTTTAATCTAACTCTGACACAAACGAACTGTAGTATTTACATTGAAATCATGGACTATGAATGAAATAAATCTGAACTACGTTCATGAATTCAGCGCCATCTCTTATTTGACGTGTGCACAGTTAAAAGGAAATATTGCATCAAATGCTCACAAGGCAAATATAAATAATTATTTACAGCTATTTTATTAATCACTGAATCACCGTATTATGCAGAAAAGAAATAGATCGCGTAGTGGAAATAAATTATAAGAAAAATACATAATATCGCCTGTAATATGATACATCCTATCCGTATTGATTCAGTACAGTCAATAAGGAGGAAATCTTTTTAACCAAAGACAGAAAACGCCCTTTTTGTTATAAAAGAGAGACACTAGAGCCTCTATGTTCGTTTATCTCTACATAAATATCCGGAGCTGGATCTTGTGCTTTTCTGTGAACTGGGATTGATATCGAAGTCTGACAACTGTCAAATGGTTATCGTATTGGCAGGGTAGTCGTGTTACCGTTGAAATGGCAGCAGAAATCAAGCCCGCTTCGGGCGTAAATCCAGACAGGTTCAGTACTAGTCGCAAGCCAATATTGCTGTCGAAGTTGGAAGGCTGTAATGATGATGTTAACGCTGCTGTTATCATACCAAGGGAAGAGGGTGTTATCAGCATTTGCGATGACAGGTACGCTGTCCGGTATTTTTTTGTTAATTTTCTTAAAGATGTATATTCCTCAAGAGATTAAATATTAGACAATAGCAGAAATATGAATGAGACGATAAATGTCATTAATGTACATTCAAAATATCTGTGAGGACTTATTGCGCCGTCTATTGATGATAGCACTTTGTACCTCTAGCTTTGCATTTCTAAAGATAATACTATGCTTAACTCGTGTGGTGTGTCACCTAACAAGATTAAGACAATACTTTTAGTTTTGTAGGTTTATTCCGGAGCATTAACAAGACAGAAATATGTTTGGAAGTTATAATTCTTTACTTCTCCGTTTAATGAATTTTTTGTAATCTGCTCGGCTCTTTGATAACACTCATATTTGTCTTTTTTACCTAATTTATAGTAGTCATTATAAGATTTAATATAAAACTTTGTTTTTAGGACAGTTAGAGTCTGGTTGAAACGTGACTCTGGCCAATATTGGCCCAGTGTATGTCAATATATGGTCGCAGGTGCTACGGCTATGCATTATTGTGTTGAAACCAGACAGCTGTTTGTTGGTCTAGAAAATGGAAATATAAATGTACGTATTCTCTTTTATTTGATGTTGCTTTCAAAAATCAAATACATGCTTTTCTCTTTATATAGGAGTTCATCCTTGAGCAAGATTATAATCGCATGACGCTAATGCGTGAATACCCTGCTCATCAGGCTAGGGTTACTGGCGTTTTTTTTGCTCTTAATTGCGAATGGATTTTGAGCATTGCAAGGGATAAACTTTTTCAATTTCATTGCACCGATTCAGGATGCAAGCTTGGCACTTTTCAAACAGATGCTTGGTATACCGCACTGCAGTATCCTTTTGAGAAATCTTATTTCAAAAAAACTATACGTATATGCACATAGTAAATCACTATTATTATTTTGTGATTGACCTTAACACGTGCAGATTTGATTCCCAATCAAAACATGCCTTTGTTGGAGATTACTCCGGACAAATTGCCATGCTTAAACTGGACAGCACCGGTGTTACTTTTATCACAACGCTAAAAGCTCACAGTGGTAGCATTCGAACTTTAGCCTGGGATTCCGAGAAGCAGCTTCTGTTTTCTGGAAGCTTTGATCAGAGTATCATAGTGTGGGATATTGGCGGCCGTCAAGGTACAGCGTACGAACTGCAAGGTCACCAGTAAGCATTTTAAATTAGTCCATAGTAAAGAATAATTATCAATTTATTTAAGTTAACAATTTTTTTCAGTAACAAAGTAACAGCCCTCTGCTATGCAAATAATGAACGAATTCTTTTATCTGGCGGCGAAGATGGTGTCATCGTATGTTGGAACATGGCTGCCAATAGAAAAGAGACTGCAGTTTGGGAGGAATCCGACACATGCCAGGTATGAAAAATTATTGAATCACCCGATAACAGAGATTTAGTAATTCATTTTACAGTCATGTGGTCGCCCCTTCTTTTGGAATATTAAAGCGATGATGGATCAACGTCAGCTTGGATTAAGGCAACATCATTGTCGCCATTGTGGTCATGCACTTTGTGCTAGGTGTACCTCTCAGCGGATTCCTATTCCTACGATGGGATTTGAATTTGAAGTTCGTGTTTGTGATCCGTGCCACATTCAATTAAAAGCTGCAAAGTAAGTACTATGTTTTTTTTTATTCAAAATGCAATATCATTCAACCCGAAAGCATCAGTGTCATTCATCAGCTGATTAGCCAACCCCACAAAACAAATACTCCTGCGTTCTGATTAAACATTTATAATATCGAACCATGAAGTTCACAAAATTTATACGAATTACGGTAAATTTAAATTTCAAGCCAAACTTCTCTGGCATCGTTTCACGACGCGAAGCACAGCATCGTTGGAATGGACCTGGACGCACCGCGACGCAGGTTGCTAACCATTGGCCAGGATCGAGTGATTAAAATCTGGGATATCACTGCACTCCTCCAGTAAAATACTCCCTGTTTTTCATATAGAAACATCTCCTGTTCAGACTACACCTAACCTCTCAACTTCCAAGAAGAAAATTGTGGTGCAGAGAAAGAGAGATGTAGTTAACGTTGAATAATCATGGTATAAAGCGAAGAAAAAGAAAAGCATACACACACTCAGAGCCTATTTTTGTGATTGTATTACTAGATCAAAATCATCCGATCGTGGCTTTGTATATCTTGAAAAAGTGCTCTGTAAGGATGCTTCTTTAACAAATGAGAAATCAATGAGAAGCCAGGCGGAGATGCCCGCAGAGACAGACCATTTGTCCTTTTAAATAAAAAGCAATGATAACAAGTACAGTACCAATGTAAAGCTATTTTTTTTCTCAATAACACAAATCCTAGAGATATATTAACACTGATTTTAAAAATATTTCTTACACCGACCTTATACTAATCGTAGTTCATAGTTTTCTATAAAAAAAAAAAAAACTTCTCAGGTGGCCTGTACCGTCTGGTTTCGTTTCTCATTGCATTATATTCACGAATGTTCTCTTGGATGGCAATATGGTATTTTCAAAATGATCGTGTTAACCATCAATATAAAGTTCGATAAGTGTTCCTACACCCTCGAGGATGTCAAACCACGAATGAAAAGTATCTTCTCCATTTACCAAAATGCTCATCCACAAGAACATTTGTATATTGGATAGTCGTTGCAAGACCAAATTAAGTGTTTCAAATAATATAGTAGTACCGATCGTACAGTTACGAACCGTTTACACTGTCAGCGATCGTTGTCCTATGAATCGTTTAATAAAAATTGATTAATGATTGTTGACAGTCTTCTTCTGGGCAAAGTGAATAGACTATCTCGGATATATTGTTTATTAAGCGCTAGTCGTCTTACTCATTATGTTTAATAATTGTTTATATCGTACGAAAGTTTACCGTGGATATAGAATCATGAATCAAAAAATGTGTCAACCGATTAAAATATTTGTTCACGGTGGCTTCTGTTAATTTGCCGCTATCGATTATCAAGGGACTCGACACTGTTTTAATTATTCGCTTTGTTTCCTTTCTCTCTGTCTCTCTTTCACTCGAGCATTAAAGCCATATTATATGTTTTTTTCTTCCTAATACGTAATTTGAGATTATCATGTACATAAGGGTCCAAGCGCGCATGGAACATATGGAGATTTATATTTTGATTAAATATTTCCAAATTTTACCATGATCAGTTACGTGAAGCTGTAAAATTATTTTTTTCATTTATTATTTTTCCTCCTCGTTTTCTTTTACATATTCGACGGAATTTGTCAGCGAGAGTGCATACAAAATTTTGCAAAATATACTATTGCGACTATTACATGTTTTCTCATAAGCGCCACGTCGCTATAATTCCATTAAATTTCAAAATGTGAGAAACTAATCGAGATCAATGTAAATGTATTTGTTATTTTAGACTTAACGAATTGTGTATAAAAAAATGAACAACTATTAAATACATGTGCGTTAACTTAAGATTGTTAACAAGATCGAATTTGGTGATATTCAAGTTTCTACGCGAGTAAATATACACTGTGTCATACTCCGCGTGCGGAGATTTGGTAGTTGACGAAAATATATTTTCCATTGTAAACGCTTACCTATCGTTTTCATAAAAAAAAAAAAAAACAATATAAACTCATACAATCAACGCTAGACATATTAAATCAAGTAGGTAAGATAGCGTTACATGATTCCATACCGGTATCACGTTACACTTACACAACAGGTCATAGCCACTTTAACAAAAGTCGGTAATATGAAACCCCCACCCATCCCACTGAATGCAATTTCGAGTAATATACTTCAAAATTGCAAATAAAATGCTTTAGAATAATAATCAAACAAGAGTTGCCATAATCGATCAACAAATTGTCAATATATTTATAAAATTGAATTACAACCAAGCCGGTAACTATAAAGGTATCTTATACTCACCAGATACAACAGGTTATCCAAGAAGCAACAGTACTGAAGATAATTACAGGAATGTAACAGGTGTCTCAATGTACCTGCCGTTATCTCTATAAAAGTGCGACAGGGCATAGCCAAACCTGGTTGGAATAGCATATCGTATAAAGAAGCAAACCGAAGTGAAGTGGTTAAAGTGTCGAAGAGTAGAGAAGTGGAGTGGATTGGTTTGGTATTGAACCTGGCGTGGTGTGAAGCAAAGTAGAGTGAAGCCAGTCGCAGGCTATCCTTTTATCCGAACGGTACAGGTATGTACCTGAGTACCTCGCTGTGCTTCTAGCCGTTCTTCCACCACCTCTACCTGGCACGCCCGATCCGAACCGAAACTCCCCGAGCGGACGTGTTAATGTGCCGGTCACCGTGGTCCGTCCGCTGGAACCGAGTTTTTTCGAGTTTCGAGCGCCAACAGAGTTTTCCTGGTCATCCGAACGATCGGCATGGCCATCGGCATTTAAGCGAGCGCAGTGCGTGTTTCATATGGAGCCAGCTTAGGAGTTTTAGCTGTTCCTGCTGCTGGTGCTGTTGCCGTTCCTGCCCGCCTGTCTTTCTCCTTACTCGCACAAGGTACGTCCTCGTACGCCTTTACTCTCTAGTCTACCTGGCGTACCTGGCCGACGTCTAGACTGTGAAAACGTGTACGTGTCGTTTTTGCTTTATAAAATTTTCTAGTGACAGGTTTTTTCTCTCGTAAATCTATCTACGTAACGAAGAGATATGAAAAGAGTTGCACGACTCTCTGTTAACCTTGGTGAGTGCGGAGAACCAGTAACCGGTGCTCTTGTCGTTCGGTGAATATTCCGGTGCAGCAGTGGCGAGTTTTACGAAAATTCGAGATTGCTTAACGGTTTTGCGCGACGCTCTCCTGCTTGTGTTACGAAACGTGCAAAGTTCGCTTGCTAATTTTCACGACTTCTTTGAAATTGCTTTAAGGCGAATCGTCTTTATGGTGCACGAAGATGGGCTTTGCTTGATCGCCCGTTAAAGACTCGCCTAGTCTCACCTTACTATTACGCCTTCTGCCACTGACCGTTCTCCAGATATTTTCAAAGTCAATGACTGCGACTACGGCAAGTTCACGGGAAACCGTGCGATGCCCGCCTTTCCTCAACGCGATACTCCTTGCTCAGATTCACGCATGGATATATTTCATTTAGACTCTTAGTATTTTTATATTTTTCTCCTTTCCTTTTCCCCTTTCGCGATAGGCGAGAGCGAGGTACGTTGACGGTACAGTCAGTACCACGGAATGTCAAGAAGCTATGAAAATTCCTGTCTGCGAGATCATCTGACATACAGATCTAAAAGGAATGCATAATTATCAAAACCTGTTCTTTGAAATATTCAAGTAAGGATGCTCGAATTTTGCTTACGTTAGTGTTGTGTCTCTTTTTCTGTTCTACAATGTAAATAAATATCGTGATATCATTGACTGATATGAATAATAAGAAGAAAGACACAGATATCGTTCTATCATTGATCATACACATACGATCTTATGATAAACGTAGCAATTGTCATTGAACGTGACAAGAAGATAACTTGGGCAAATTTTCAAGTCGTCACTTAGATCATCGTTTTTTATTTGTATACACAGACACAGACGATCTATATGAAATAAAATACAAGAATTTTCTCGATTTTCAATACTATTTATTATTTAACAGTTTCTATAAATATTTCAAAGATAGACTCGATTTCATTTATAACTTTTTCTATTTTACGTAAACGATTGTTCGAGTTACCATTATATTTTCTAATTACGATTCCGCTACTATTTTTGTCCAATTACTGCCTTCTAGACAGCAACAGATTTTTAAGCAGCTTACGACTGCTACTCGCTACTAACTCGATTGATCAGTTTCATGGCTTCTTCAAGGAATCAATAACGTCAGAAATCGATCTCCTTAGTACTATACTTTTCGCAGTATTCTCTGTCATTCCCCTCTGTAGCTCTTTTCATGAGGCCGGAGGTTGGCAGCACAAACAACCTAACCTACTTCGCAAACAGGTTTACGCTGCTCCTACTATAACGGTGATCGGCCAGAAATTACCTTCTTAGCTGTGGTATTCAACACGCTTGATAATAGAGAGACGGAATGCAATTTTAATCAATGGATCCGGCAATTAAGTGAACGCGCGTTTACTTCTTAGTATTTTTACACTGATTTCTTTCCTTCCTTTTTCACCATTGATTTCATTCCCTTCTTATCCGTCCGCACGTTTATTGAATTTTATCATTTTATTCTACTTATACTTCCAGAGCGGCAGTGATGACATCTTATTTTTATTTTTGATTACTTTACATTTCAGGTGGCGGGCCGGCAACCGCGTTTTGAGAAATGGTTATCGTCACTCGGGTGAGTCGCTTATTTTGAAAATTCTCATTAAGACCTTCGACGCTCTCTGCCGCTTTCCCTGAACGTGGGAATCTGTTACAAGTGAAAATGTAACGTAAACAAATACGGAACAACGTCTAGTCTTCAGCCGTCTACTGTCTATCGTGTATCTACATACGTTCGTACTGCATAATTCATACGTCGTACAACTTTTTCAATAAATGCGAATACCGATTGCGATTCCTGCAATTCTGCTCTTTTTCATTTATTGAAAACGCGGACGAGCGTTTCTAATTAGCGAACGAAATCTAAGCCGGTCGTAAGACTTCTCCTCGCTTAATTAATCCCTTGAAATTGCTAGAAAAAGTAAGTAGAATACCTAGACTCGAATGTGAAACTTTATGCCAGTGTATACGACTGTGAATAACCTCTAAAAAAAGTATTCAGAAAATTAATGAAACCACCGTTTTTTCAAAAAATTTAATAGTAAATCTCCATTGGCACATGAAAAATGTATACGTCCATATTTCTTTCTTTCAATTGTACGCCTATAACATATTCTTTGCACACGTGTCTTATATCCCTCTAGCAGTCATCATAATTATCGAATAATGAATGGCATCTCTTTTATCATCATTCTCATTCGCGTGAAGAATCCTCGCCTACCGGATTTTCCTGCAATGGCGGACTTCGATCTTAATGAATCCATCCATTAGGCGGAAGAGTATACAGAGCAACGTATCTAAAACAAGAAGTAAATTGTATCATTGTCCAACTTTGTAGAACGAAGCGATCGATTTTCACTTCCGGTTCGATTAGCTCTCGCCCTCTTTTTCCGGTTGGTCAGCATTCGCCGCGTAAGAACGATTCGTGCCTAATAGGGGGACCCAGCCCAGTAACCCAAATGCCTGGTCAGGAATGTTACTATTACTTACCGACTAAAGTATATCGAAAATAAATACATCAGCATAGACAGTAGTATATATGCCAATTGTCGCGAAGAATTCACTTTGTCATTGAATTTCTAAGAGCGTAGATTCGTGTTTTTAAATTATCTCCAACACGTCCTGACAGTCATTAACATATTCGACGCTGTAACCAGAGTCCCTGACACCTGCTCTACGCCATTGCAAACAGTAAATCCTTGGAAGCGTAACGGGACACGCATGACCGGCGTTCATTTGAACTTTAGCATCGATTCAATGACACTTCCGTTTTCTAATCAGAAATATCCATATTTCTCATCATCTTATTTAAGAGAACGACGTGCCAGTTACGTATCACCGTCATTTATTACGTATAACCTTTGAACGCGTGCAGTTATGAATTTCGCGTTCAGAATGGAAAGAAAGTCGAAATATTACTCGACCCTTAGAACCAAAGAGCGGAAGAGCTCTTCCGATGTTCCGGTAACTGAACAATTAGAACGTACATACAAATATCAGCAGTGTGTGTATACCCTTATGTACGTATGCACGTGTATATAACGGCAGCACTATATATATATATATATATGGATGTATCTTGACCGTTTCACGCTTACGGCTCGTAACGAATATAAACGCCATTAAATTATTTGCAATCTATTGTCTTTCTATTTGTTGTATTTTTTTTACTTGTTGTCTTGTTGCACAGAAATTATTATATAAAATTGTACGACGTTGCGAGCGGTTATGTTTCTTTTGAAATATTAGGAGGCTTACACATATGTATTGTTTAAGTGAGAATCTCTTGATGACGTCATCGTTGTTCCATAATTTGCTTAACGCTGCTCTTTTTTTATTATCAACAATATCTGTATACCGAGAAATGCTTGAGGATTGAGTAAGCACAGTTGTACTTCGTGTTATGCGTATCCCCCTCCCAATTATTCCGACACAATATCGATGATGTAATTTGGTCAATAAAGAACACTTGGATGGCAACGTAAAATTTGTAGCATTATAAAAAGAAAAGAATGCCTGAAGAAAATTATCTAAAATCTGTTGAAACCTATGAGATATCAACGTCTTCCGTAACTAACCTCACGAATTGCAAAACCATTTATTACCGTGAAATTTGTTTGACGGTTTCGTTAGTTTTCTTATCAAAGTTACTATTTAATTACGTCACTTATCCAGATAACGCGTCTAGACGTTGGTACTTAATCTTATAGGTACTGGGAAAGAAATTTCGAAAAAGTGGTATCCACCAGGGAATACCTAGAGCGTGAGAGGTAATTTTTCTTTCTCAAGAAAATTATGTTCCGTCGATGAAAAGAGAAGCTTTGCGTGCTGAGTTACGACAAGATAAAGAAAGAGGAATATTAATATAAAGTTTCATTTTGTTTTTGTTTTTTTTATAGGGGGATTACATATGGATCGAACCTATATCGGGACGAGAATTTGACGTTGCTATAGGCGCCCGCGTTATATCTGCGGAAGGTAGACGAATACAAGTTAAGGACGACGATAATAAGGTAAGAATAATAGAAGTGATGTATGTGTATATAAGGGTTAAAAAAAAAGTGAAATTTTCTCACGTTTTTGTCCTCCACTTACACAGGAGCAATGGCTGATGCCAGAAAGAAGAATAAAAGCCATGCACGCAACTTCGGTGCAGGGAGTGGAGGATATGATCAGCCTCGGGGATTTACACGAGGCTGGCATTTTGCGAAACCTCTTGATACGCTACAACGAGAATCTCATCTATGCAAGTGGTTATTTGTATTTTTTTTTTTAAAGAGAAATTAGAAGGATTTGTCCTTGCGCTCTTTAAATATTCTTTGAAGACTCTTCGTCCTGTATACTATTTTATATATTATGTACAAAACGTTGAATTTTTTTTTTATTTTATACTTTTCGTTCTAGACTTACACGGGTTCTATACTCGTCGCCGTAAATCCCTATCAGATCCTGCCGATTTACACTGCTGAGCAGATAAAGCTTTATAAAGATCGTAAGATCGGTGAGTTGCCACCTCATATATTTGCTATTGGGGATAATAGTTATGCTCACATGAAACGTTATGGACAGGATCAATGTATTGTTATAAGGTATGTGTTTTTTGTATGAAGATTTTGGAATTTAAAAAAAATGAACTTTTAGGATTAATGTTAATTTCAATATTTATAGTGGAGAGAGTGGAGCTGGAAAGACGGAGAGTACTAAATTGATTTTGCAATATTTAGCTGCCATAAGTGGAAAGCATTCTTGGATCGAACAGCAAATTTTGGAAGCCAATCCTATCCTTGAGGGTAAATGATAAATAATTTGTTACTTTTTTCTTTCATTCTTTAGTTCTTTCTTTTTTTTTTTCTTTCTTATATTTTTAGTCTTCAATTTTTCGTTTTAGCCTTCGGCAATGCCAAGACCGTGAGAAATGACAATTCCTCTCGATTCGGGAAATACATTGATATACACTTTAATGAACATGGCGTCATCGAAGGCGCTAAGATTGAACAGTACTTATTGGAAAAGTCACGTATCGTTTCTCAGAGTTCAGACGAGAGAAATTATCATGTTTTTTATTGTATGCTCGCGGGTCTTTCGAGGGATGAAAAGCATAAACTTGAGTTGGAGGACGCTTCTAATTACAAATATCTCACAGGAGTAAGAGACGTTATTTATTTTTGATTTTTAATATTTTGATATTTTTAAAAATATCTTTTTATTTACAATACGCGCAAAGTGTTTTACGAAGATATTTTTATTTCAAGGGTGGTAGTATCACCTGCGAGGGCCGGGACGATGCTGCGGAATTTGCAGACATACGGTCGGCCATGAAAGTCTTGTTATTTTCGGATTCTGAAATTTGGGAAATTCTAAAATTGCTCGCAGCTTTGTTACATATGGGAAATATTAAGTACAAAGCTACTGTAGTGGGTAAGTAAGCCAAAGGGCATATGATCATCTACGTTGAATGATCGATCATATTTATTGATTGGTGGTAATTTTTTTGTATTGATTTATTTTGTGAATTCTTGCAGATAATTTGGATGCCACCGAAATTCCGGAACAGACAAACGTAAAGAGGGTTGCCAATTTATTGGGGGTTCCTGTACAACCCCTGGTGGATGCATTGACGCGCAGAACAATATTTGCTCATGGCGAGACAGTGGTTAGTAAACAATGATAATTAGAGGAACAATCAAATTTTGTTATATTAGAATAAAGGGTTGTTTGAATACAACATTTTTATTCTTAATCTAGGTATCAACGTTATCCAGAGATCAATCGGTTGACATACGTGACGCGTTCGTCAAAGGAATTTATGGGCGATTGTTCGTTCACATCGTGAAAAAGATCAACGAGGCAATTTACAGGCCAAAAAATATCTCGCGCAGTGCGATAGGAGTCCTCGATATTTTTGGTTTTGAGAATTTCAATCATAACAGTTTTGAGCAATTTTGCATCAACTACGCGAACGAGAATTTACAGCAATTTTTTGTTCAACACATCTTCAAACTGGAACAGGAGGAATATAATCACGAGGGAATAAATTGGCAGCACATTGAATTCGTTGATAATCAAGATGCTTTAGATCTGATAGCTATTAAACAGCTAAATATAATGGCGCTAATCGACGAGGAATCAAAGTTTCCAAAAGTATGAATTATAATGTCGAAATCTATTCGATTTCTTACACGTCTTCCTATCTCACTTCATTATATTTTCTGGTTAAATGTTTGCATAGGGTACGGATCAAACCATGTTGGCCAAAATACACAAGACTCATGGAACTCATAGAAATTATTTAAAACCAAAATCTGACATAAACACCTCGTTTGGCCTGAATCACTTTGCTGGTGTCGTTTTTTATGACACGAGAAGCTTCTTGGAGAAGAATCGGGACACTTTTAGCGCTGATCTGCTTCAATTGATTCATATCTCGGCCAACAAGTTCTTGCAAACTTGTTTTGCCGAGGATATCAGTATGGGATCTGAGACAAGAAAACGAGCGCCGACATTGTCTACGCAATTTAAAAAATCCCTGGACTCCTTGATGAGGACATTGTGCAGCTGTCAACCATTTTTCATCCGTTGTATAAAGCCGAACGAATACAAGAAACCTATGGTTAGTGAAAAAAGAAAATGTTTTAAGAATAAAAAACTAAACATTCACCATTTTATTACAGATGTTTGATAGAGGACTTTGTTGCCGTCAACTGAGATACTCTGGAATGATGGAAACAATAAGAATTCGTAGAGCAGGATATCCCATAAGGCATTCCTTTCCTGAATTTGTAGAAAGATACAGATTTTTGATTACAGGAATACCGCCGGCTCATAAAGTAAGATTTTTTTTTTTAATTTTTCATACTTGATAAGAAATTAATTTCGAAAAATATATTTCATGCATCAATTTCTAGACCGACTGTCGAGCTGCAACGTCCAGAATTTGTCATTCTGTTCTTGGCCGATCAGATTATCAACTGGGACACACAAAAGTCTTCCTGAAGGATGCCCATGATTTGTTTCTGGAGCAAGAACGAGATCGAGTTCTTACCAGGAAGATATTGATCCTTCAACGCAATATTCGCGGTTGGGTTTATAGAAGGCGATTTTTAAGAATGCGCGCCGCTGCTATTAAAATTCAGAAATATTGGCGCGGTTTTGCACAACGACAGAGATACAAACGAATGAGAATTGGATATATGAGGCTACAAGCTTTAATACGCTCTCGTGTCCTGTCTCACAGATTCAGACATCTTAGAGGACACATTGTGGGTCTTCAGGCACGTGCAAGGGGACACCTGGTGCGAAGAATGTATCGGAAAAAAATGTGGGCCATAGTAAAGATTCAGGCACATGTAAGACGGCTCATAGCTCAACGTCGTTACCAAAAAAGCAAATACGAATACCGTCTTCACATCGAAGCGTTACGGCTCAGAAAGAAAGAAGAACGGGAACTTAAGGATCAAGGAAACAAAAGAGCGAAAGAGATTGCCGAACAGAATTACAGGGTATACAAAATTTCTTGAGATCATTTAACGATTTATAAATTTTCTTTGTGTTTAATTCTTGTTGTATCAATCTATAGGACAGAATGCAAGAGCTGGAAAGGAAAGAAATCGAAATGGAATTGGAGGATAGACGACGAATGGAAATCAAAAAGAATTTAATTAATGATGCTGCTAAGAAACAAGATGAACCTGTAGACGATAGTAAACTGGTAGAAGCTATGTTCGATTTTCTACCAGATTCCAGTAGCGAAGCTCCAACACCTGCTAGGGAGACATCAGTTTTTAACGTATGATCATCAGCTAATCAAAGCATTATCATTTCTCGGTCCAGCAAGTTTTATATCCATTTTCCAACAGGATTTACCAGCTCCAAAAGCGGATCAACAAGAAATCATCAGCCCAATGCAAACAGCTTCAGAAGACGAAGAAGATCTTTCAGAATTCAAATTTCAAAAATTCGCAGCAACGTATTTCCAAGGGAACATAACACATCAGTATTCCCGGAAGCCACTTAAACATCCTTTACTTCCATTGCACACCCAAGGGGATCAATTGGTGAGTATTATAAAAAAATTAATTATGTAAGCAATTAAAATAAAAGTATCTTCTTCTTGAACTGTAGGCAGCACAAGCACTCTGGATCACCATACTTAGATTTACAGGAGATTTACCGGAACCCCGTTATCACACAATGGACCGCGACACCACTTCTGTAATGTCTAAAGTGACAGCTACACTGGGTCGTAATTTTATCCGCAGCAAAGAGTTCCAAGAAGCACAAATGATGGGAATGGATCCTGTAAGTATAAGGAATTTCAAAGTAACGTAATTATACAGTATAAGGCTCTTTGTACTTATATTCTTAACAAAAAGTATTACAACTATACCAAGTATATCATCCATCCATGACGATCCT
Source organism: Hartigia nigra (assembly GCA_031001745.1). NCBI lineage: Eukaryota > Metazoa > Arthropoda > Insecta > Hymenoptera > Cephidae > Hartigia > Hartigia nigra. The sequence goes on from JARPRG010000373.1 coordinate 177,150, forward strand.
TGACTAATCGTCCTGACCGTTGGTTCTTGTCGTAGGAAACTTTCTTGAAGCAGAAACCACGTTCTATTCGACACAAATTGGTGTCGCTAACATTAAAACGAAAAAACAAACTAGGCGAAGACGTTCGTCGGAAACTTCAGGAAGACGAATACACGGCAGACAGTTACCAGTCCTGGTTGGAAGCGAGACCGACATCGAACCTGGAGAAACTCCACTTCATAATTGGTCACGGGATACTCCGTGCGGAATTGCGGGACGAAATTTATTGTCAGATTTGCAAACAACTGTCGAACAATCCGTCAAAGTCGTCGCACGCTCGTGGTTGGATTTTACTATCACTCTGTGTCGGCTGTTTTGCACCTTCTGAAAAATTTGTCAACTACCTGCGCGCGTTCATCAGGGAAGGTCCACCTGGTTACGCGCCATACTGCGAAGACAGACTCAAGAGAACCTTTAACAACGGTACAAGAAATCAACCACCCAGTTGGTTAGAACTTCAGGCAACAAAATCTAAAAAGCCTATAATGCTTCCAATAACGTTCATGGATGGAAATACAAAAACCTTGTTGGCGGATTCTGCTACTACTGCTCGTGAACTATGCAATCAGTTATCTGATAAGATTTCACTAAGAGATCAATTTGGTTTCTCATTGTATATTGCACTCTTCGACAAAGTGTCGTCATTGGGTAGTGGTGGTGATCACGTTATGGATGCCATTTCACAATGTGAACAATACGCTAAAGAACAAGGAGCCCAGGAACGTAACGCACCATGGAGATTGTTTTTCAGGAAGGAAATATTTGCACCATGGCATGAGCCGACGGAAGATCAGGTCGCTACTAATCTGATTTATCAGCAAGTAGTGCGCGGCGTTAAATTCGGAGAGTATCGTTGTGACAAAGAGGAAGACCTTGCTATGATAGCTGCACAACAATATTACATTGAATATCACATAGATATGAATGTCGATCGACTTTTTACGCTTCTGCCAAATTATATTCCTGATTATTGTCTCACTGGTATCGAAAAGGCCATTGAAAGATGGGGACATCTCGTTTTGCAAGCCTACAGAAAGGTACGATCACATTCTTAGCGAACCTAAAGAATATTTATAATGATTCGAATTATTTTTATTGAAATATATTTCTCTTGCAGAGTTATTATTTAAAGGAAAAAGTACCTGCTTTACGTGTCAAGGAGGATATCGTTGGATATGCTAAATTCAAGTGGCCTCTACTCTTCTCCAGGTTTTACGAAGCTTATAGGAATTCTGGACCAAATCTTCCCAAGAATGACGTCATCATTGCCGTTAATTGGACCGGTGTCTACGTAGTCGATGATCAGGAACAGGTGCTTCTGGAATTGTCCTTCCCCGAAATCACCACCGTATCTAGTCAAAAGTGAGTTCGTGCGTACTTGTATTATTTATTTCGTAATACGATGTCATCGTCATCAATTTAATTTTAGAACAAACAAGATGTTCACGCAGACATTCAGTTTGTCGACGGTGCGTGGCGAGGAATTCACGTTCCAGAGCCCGAATGCTGAGGATATCCGGGACTTGGTGGTCTACTTCCTTGAAGGACTTAAGAAACGTAGCAAGTTCGTTATAGCATTACAGGATTACAAAGCACCTGGGGAAAGTTCATCTTTCCTCAGCTTCCAAAAAGGAGATCTTATTATTCTGGACGATGAGAGCACCGGTGAAACCGTACTGAACTCAGGATGGTGTGTAGGAATATGTGACAGAACCGGTGACAAGGGTGACTTCCCTGCAGAAACTGTCTACGTTTTACCATCCCTTACCAAACCTCACAATGATATTTTGGTAAATAAGGAATCTATTATTTTACAGAATCTATTGTTTATCCTATATAATTATACAATGTTCTCAATTGTTACAGGCATTGTTCAGCATCGAAGGTGCAGAGAATGGAAGAAGACTATATCCTCAGCAAATAAATGGAGTCGAATCTCGTGACAAGCCACATACACTTTTGGAATATGCAATAGATCATTTCAGAACTCCGCCCAAGAGAACAATGTCAAAAGCTTTGACATTAACAACAGCAAGACGTGGTCACGGCGACGAACTCTGGCGTCATTCAAGAGATCCAATAAAACAACCATTGCTTAAAAAATTGACTTCTAAAGAAGAATTGGCTGAAGAAGCTTGTTTTGCCTTTAACGCAATTCTCAAGTATATGGGCGACCTTCCGACTAAGAGACCACGTGTGGGCAATGAATATACTGATCATATATTTGACGGTCCCTTAAAAAATGAAATACTGCGAGATGAGATATATTGTCAGATTATGAAACAATTGACTGACAACAGAAATCGTCTTAGTGAGGAACGGGGTTGGGAATTAATGTGGCTGGCTACAGGACTATTCACGTGCAGTCAGAGTCTCTTGAAGGAATTGACTCTGTTTTTAAGAACAAGACGTCATCCAATATCTCAGGATTCTTTGCAGAGACTTCAAAAGACTCTGCGAAATGGACAGAGAAAGTATCCTCCACATCAGGTCGAGGTCGAAGCCATTCAGCACAAAACTACTCAGATATTCCATAAAGTTTACTTCCCAGACGATACGGACGAGGCATTTGAAGTTGATTCGTCCACCAGAGCTAAAGATTTTTGCCAAAATATTGCACAGAGATTGAATCTTCGCTCAGGAGAAGGTTTCAGCCTGTTTGTCAAAATTGCTGATAAAGTTATTTCTGTCCCCGAAGGAGACTTCTTTTTTGATTTCGTGAGACACCTTACAGATTGGATTAGAAAAGCTCGTCCATCCAGAGACGGTACATAATTTAACGTTTTTATTTCGATTATATTTCTTTGAAACGTATAACGATCCTCTTTCTTCTTATACAATTAGGAATTTCACCGCAATTTACTTATCAAGTCTTCTTCATGAAAAAGTTATGGACCAATACGGTACCTGGAAAGGACAGAAATGCTGATCTTATATTCCACTTTCATCAGGAGCTACCAAAATTACTTAGAGGTTTGATCTAATTATAACAATCCATTTTAGGAATGGTCGTTCTACTGCGTATCTGCGGTTTAAAGATACGATAACGTTTAAAAGGATTTCTAACGAGATGCCTATTCTAGGTTATCACAAATGCACTAAAGAGGAAGCTTCGAGATTGGCTGCTTTAGTCTACAGAGTTCGTTTCGGGGAGAGTAAACAAGAATTACAAGCTATTCCGTAAGTAATTAATTAGTAAAATTTCATTACTGTCATTAATATCTTATAAATGATTTTAGTCAAATGCTCAAAGAATTGGTGCCAGCTGACCTAGTAAAGATTCAAAGTTCCAACGATTGGAAACGCTCAATAATAGCTGCCTATAATCAAGATGCTGGTAAGATTCAATCTCTTATCTCTTAATTATATAATTTAATAATCAATCCTGCAATTAAGAACTTGTAAACTCCTTTAGGAATGAGTCCAGAAGATGCGAAAATAACATTCTTAAAGATCGTTTATCGCTGGCCAACGTTTGGATCAGCGTTTTTCGAAGTAAAACAAAGTACGGAACCAAATTATCCAGAATTATTATTAATTGCCATCAATAAACACGGTGTGAGTCTTATTCATCCTCAAACTAAGGTAAGGACCATATTTAATAATACGAATAATGCAAAATATATATGAATATATATAATCCAAAATATGTCTTTTCTATCTTCAGGATATATTAATAACCCATCCATTCACGAGAATCTCTAATTGGTCGTCCGGCAATACATATTTTCACATGACGATCGGTAATTTGGTACGCGGTTCTAAGCTGTTGTGTGAAACATCGCTGGGATACAAAATGGACGATCTTCTCACGTCATACATATCCCTAATGCTAACGAACATGAACAAACAACGCACAATAAGGATAAAATAATGTACGGCTGACAGATCTTCAAGAGCATTTGGAAACGGTGATGAAGCTCCCAGATTTTTGTAAGATATTCATGAACGCAATTAATAAATATTGAAAAAAAAAAAGAGTCCATTGCTCGCGATAAAGCATTCACGAAATAATGTAATCCGTCCAGTGGCATGAAGGATGTAATTAATTATTATTAGTTCAGAATTTACTGCTGTGAATAATAAAGATGACCGTATTTACCGTCGCGGCTATATGAATGTTAATTGTGGGTAAATTCCCATGGAATGTACGCCATCTTAAACAATAAGGTTCGTTTCGAGAAAGCAATCTCGCACCGATCTTATCGGACTTCCGCTTTCAATTCATTTTCAAACGTACATATTTTTATCGGAATCTTCAAGTCTCGTAAGATGGTTTCCACGTTCGTAAGAACAAGGATAATGCGCCAATTGATTGTGATGCGACACGATTAAACGGGTACATCGAAAATAATAAATCTCACGTATATTGAAATATCATTTATATTTCTCTTATCGTTGCCATAAATAGTGCTATTAATTATGCCAGTATATCTACAGTTCGTTAATCTTCAGGATGCCAGCACTCAGATCTCTTCACCTGAAAATATGTTCATCGGCAAAACAAACTTGCCTTCGCATATACATATATATAATATGTATATATTTATAGTATATATCTACACGTTACCGTACAGTATAAAAATCATTGTTTACCATTTGGATTTTGTCCTAACTTGTAACTTAATACGCCTGGAGATTTATCGTCAATGTTCATTCGGACATTTCGCGTTCTTCTTTTAAATCTTTTTTGTTTATACACACGACTTACAAAACACGAGCTTATTCCTATCGTGCCTTCGAGCTTTGCAAAGTTTATTTTACGGCTCGCATATAACTTCGAAGACGGAAAACACAAATACCTCTGAAGAAGAAAATATGGAATAGAGGGAAAACATTTTTGTTTTTTTTTTTCTTGTTCTCGTCTCGGCAGAATTTCAATTACGAAGAAAATCGTATGACTTTTTTTTTAATAAAGCCTAACTATATTAATTATTAAACGCGTAACATTGTGGATCCAGAGCCTGCGCCATTAGTCGTTAAAAAAAAATTTATATGAATCCGAATAAAATCATCTCGCAGGATAATGTTGATATTATTCTAATTGTACAATTATATATATAAATTTTCGGTCCAGAATTGCGTACATATTTCTTTTGAGATCCAACGTCCTTTTGGCGCCAGATAGGAATAACGTAGTAGCGCATACACATCGTCGACCTTACTAATTGCTATGATAAATAATTATCTTTGTAAAATTGTATTAACAACTGTATTATACAGTTGTCCAGACACATCCATCCACATTGTCACCATCTTAACATCCACATCGATACGCAGTATCCAGGAAAAACTAGACAAACTGGTGTCAACATCAAAACGAAGACAATAATTCTTCGGAAATACTTGTCTATGTCTTTGAAAATGAATTGTCCAGTCTAAGACTCGATAATGTCCAACTTGCGTGTTGCGTATCTTACAGCTAAGAGTCTCTCCTTTGCAAATTAAGAAGAATTACTATCACTTTCCGCAGGACTCTTCACTCACAAACATCAGAGGCCCGATTGGGGTGGCTGATGAGTGCTCCAGGGTACGTCAGCAATCGCTGGGGGCATACTGGCTTGATTGTGCATGGCACGTGGTGCCCTCATTATCTCATCAGCAGGAGCGCAGTGAGGTCGAGGACCTGGTTCGGGAGTGTAGGTGAAGGTCAAACCTGTGGCGTAGATGATACCGTCATTTCTCACCAGAGATACCGGAACCTGAGTCGGTTGACGTACCCAAAGCCATTCTCCTCTGAACAAGGATATATCTGGTACTACACAGAGCATACTCTCTTGACACCGGTACATAGTTTCGGCCTCGACGTCGCCAAACCAGACCTGAAGATTAGGTGTGAAATTGTCGCCAGTCAATTCTAACATAGCTACGTCACCTCCGCCGTTCAGATGTAAACTGTGGACCAGCGGTACCGGTGTTACTGGTGAACGGACCGGACCCATTCCTTCGAAGAATTGATACTCCGCTTTATCTGTACTGATGATGGTCCAGCATGCGCCGTCATTGATCATTTCTTTGTTCGCCTCTTTGGGACATGGCGTTGCTTGAAATTGAATGATACGCTCCTGCGACAGGCACAAATACATGTGGTCTGTGTCCTTCATGTAGAATGCGCACTTGTGAAGCTGAGAGACTGGATCATCTGCTTCCAAACTCGCCATTTGCTTATCGACTTTTCTTATTATAAGCCTGGGCAAAGCCATACCCGTTACAGAGCAGACAAGCTTTACCGTACTCCCATAATGTACGTATCCGTCGCGGACCTGGAATTCTTCAGACTCACTTTCGTTGTCGTCTAGTAGATGAATAGTGAATGCACCCCACTGTGTCGAACTCGCATGGAAGTTGCCATTTTCCACATGCAGATAACGCGTACTCACTGTCTGTGACCTGAGCCTATTAAATAGAGCGACCTTGGTGCCACTTGCTATGCACAGATCAGCATTCTTCAGTGACTGCTTTTTCTTCGAGGGTTTAGAGATGACTTTTATTCGTTTGCTATGAAAGACTCCGATGTCATGTCCGCTGCCGTAGAACATCTTCACGGACAACATAAAGTGCTTCCTCTTGTCGGAGTCCGATATGTAGAGGGTTTTTGCTGCACAGTATTGTTTACCATTGTTGAGGTCCAATTGTTGCATATCCTGATCGGAGTTACCAATACCGATGAAGGCGCAGAGCTGGGCGGATTGTTCGGTTTCACCCTCTCGCAACATCTGCTCCTGTCGCATCCTCCATCCGTCGCCAAACAGATATATGCATGGTGGTGGACAGAAAAATCGTTTCTCATTGCCGTATGACTTCTGGGCGACTTTCGCATGTAATATTACTATGACCATATCGCTACGGTCGCGCAAGTAACGTTCCATGGCTTCGCGTGTTAATCGTTGATCCTGATGATCTGGTCTGTAGACACCCGTACCAAAACGGGGGTAGGACATCACGGCTGTCGGGGAAGGTGGTGACTGCATCCCGTGGGCCATGGTTGGCAAACCAAACTGGTGTGGCATATTTATGGTGGCTTTGTGGAGTCCGACGCTTCCGATATGATCAATTTACCCGTGGTTTGACCACCTTCTTACATTTTTGTCCTTCCTGGTGGTTGTTCTCTCTGACAAATCTGTTGGTTTAGGTAAAAATATGTATAATGTAATAAGCTGAGGAGCTGATTTGAGTCGTGGGAAAAATGTTTGTTATTTTTCACAGAGCATAATTAACTTGAGATATCTTGTTTTGAACAAGCTCCAGGGAATTGCTAGTCTTCGCACAGGAAAAAGGAAACGACTATGAACCGTGGGAATGAAGCTGAGCTCATTTTTCCTGCATGAATTAAGGTGCCCCTGTATGTTGTACAGTGGGACTCTAAATGGCAGGGAGAAGAGTGATTCCAGTATTAGTGAGATTGTGACTTGTAGCAGATAATCATAAGTAATAATAAGATATCTGGTGTTAATTAGTGCAACATGAAATCAAGGTCTAATAGTGATGAATATAACCCATCGTGCAATGCTCGATTGCTCTTTTACTATTGTTGCATCTGCCAATTATAAATGCTAATCAAGGTTATGCGTTACTGTACGCAATGCAATGCATATTAATAGTACATTCGCGTTAACCAATAAGATTAACCACAAGTAAAAAAGCATTGGATACTTCGACATGAAATATTGAGATAAGTGTAAAGGTAAAAGAAATTTTATTCACTTAGTATTCTTCTTACAGTAGAGGTTAGATCATTCTCAAGCATATATAATATTATTCAAATAGTTAAATATTAAAATATTAAAAATAGGCATTGTAATACAACTGTAAGTTCCTAGTCTTATTCAATGAATGTAGACAGATACAAGCATGTCATTAACTCAAATAAAATTATAAGCTTTTTTTATCACCAAAGAATAAAGGGTAAAAGCAGTAAGGAAAACACATAGCGTTCAAGGTAAAAAATTAACCCAGGGAGTAGAAAATTCACTGTTTATTTACATGAGAATGCAACGAGACAAAAAGAGAGATATACAAACAAGAAAAATCACAGAAACATTATCACAATAAAAGTAATTATAAAACTCACCTCATTTAGAACAGCGAGCCATCGTTGGCTCAACGCCTGTGTCCATTTTCCCAGTATCTGCCTCGTCTCGTAAACACGCCAGCAGCACCGCCGGGCTATTCTAGCTAATCCATTCAAAAAACACCTGTTCACTTTCCAAATTTTCCGAACAGTCCTGCCAACCTTGCGTACAATTCCCCAGAATGGCGGTGATTTGAACAAGACTGTTAAGTAAGAAATCCAAAAACACGACACAGCAATAACTTCCTTGTGTTCTACTCAAGGTAATCGCATCCAGTCTTTTAAAAAATTCCAAAGATACGTCTCTCTCCTGATGAAGCTGCGTATCCCAGAACACAAGCCTAACCGGCGTTCGCCGTGTAACTAAGTTCCTGGCGACAACGTAGAGTTATTACGGCCGCGTAAGTGGCTGCAGTTTCTATTGTTTTACTGTTGTACAATGGCCCGTCCGACCCCAGCACTCCCTCGATTCCGCACTCCCCTCATCCATCTTGCCCCCTCCTGGCTGTGGAATTGCTGCCGCAAAAGGATGTTGGGGTTACCCTGGGGGGCGTGGGAAAAACCTGCTGTGGGAAAGAGTGGGTGGCCTGCTGCCTCTCTGCTTCTGCCTCACTCCACTTCTGCTATGATGATGACGATACGATATATACACACGCTCTTTCTCACTGGACTCTCTCGCCTCAATCACCTCAATCGCCTGCGACTTTACTCTGTGCGTTTTCTTGTCGACTACCAATCCATAATTCTTTAAATTAACGGAGTTACGTTATGTTTGTAAACAAAGCCAGTACTACAAAAAAAAGTCGTCTGTTCTACTTCCTCGGATTTTAAACTAATTGTTTGCGTTCCGTTTTATTGCTCTTGTTTTCATGTACTTAACACCCAAAAAACTATGATTTAAAATTCTATATAAGATCTAGCGAAAGGTCTATACGATTTTTTGTACCACTATTTTGAATGCTTATGAAATTCTCTTAGACTCGTTAGACTTCACCTGGGAAACAATCTAGATATCTTTATATGGAATAAATATAATTCTACTGGGATGTTTCCTTAATTGTTTTTTTTTTTACTCGTGTAATTTGATTTTACTTCGTATATGGTAGGATATATTTTATAGCTTGTTTTAAACTATCAAAATACATTCTAGGAGTATTACAATCTTTGATATACAAATATTATTTTATCTCATTTAAAGGATGATCTACTTTTATGTATATAACACTCTCTTGTATGAAAGTAACTATAAATGAGGTCGACCAATATTAATTTTCTTGTAATACTTTATTTGTGTGATGATACACATTTTTTTTTCACGGCTGTCTGACTAAAGATTGACGATTTTCTTATAAGGATCCAAACTGTACATCTTACAAAGTTTCAAAGTGGTTTGACGTTCATATAATGGCGATAGATTTTCAGTCAGCGCTTGTGTAGTTAACGTAACCGGTACTTTTTGTAGAATGCTTGCTAGTTTTTAGATTATAATTATATCCAGGTTTTTTGCCACACCGGATGAAGTCGAGTTCCTGTGAGCATGAGACTGTTCTGATGTCTTAAAATTAATACTGACCATCATAACTTAGCATATCAAGTATCAAATTTAGTCTCTTCCATAGGTTAGAATAGATGATTTTAACTATCATGATAGATTATCGTTATATTTGTTTATTTCAGATTTAATTTAGAAAATCATGGGGGTATATGGCCTGTGGCGTTTACTCGATTCTACAGGAAAGCCAGTTCCATTAGAAACACTAGAAGGGAAGGTTCTTGCAGTCGGTATCCTTGACTATTTCTTAATAAAATAAATATCCATAGAATACTTGCCCTTGACTCGATCCTTCAGATGTTTCAATATGGATACATCAAGTGTTGCAAGGATATCAGGATCGAAGAGGCAGTCCTCTACCTAATGCACATCTTATCGGTCTTTTCCACAGAATCTGCAAGTTATTATATTATAAAATAAAGCCAGTCTTTGTTTTCGATGGTGGTGTACCTCTCTTGAAAAAGAATACTATCGTGAGTAGCTCAAAGTGTAAAAAAGCTATCTACATATTTGACGCGGACGCCTATCTTGATAATAATATTGCACGCACGTAATTAGCAGAACGTGGGAACCAGGTAGTGAGAAAAGAAGCTGTTCATTCCTTTGTGTTTTCAGGCTTCTCGCAGGAAGCAGAAAGCCATTGCTGCTAGTAAGGCGCAAAAGATGAAGAATGACTTGATAAACAATTTAATAAAGCACTCTGTAGTAAAAGGTGCTCTTAACAAAGATTCCGATGCTGGTCCTTCTCGACTTCCTGAAAATTTGGAGACTACTGCGGACGATATCTTTAAACTTCCTTCTATGCCTAACAACAGTCAGACCCCATCTGACTACGATTCAAGCTCAGATTCTTCTGAAGAGATAAGTCCCAGAAGGCTAACAAAGTGGACAGGAAATATTCATAATGTTGATGTTGATAGTGAAGAATTTAAAGCGTTACCTGCCGATGTTCGTTATGATATATTGACAGACCTCAAAGAAACCAGAAAACAAAATTCGTGGGGTCGACTTCACGAAATGCCAGAAGTACGTCAAATGTTCTATGACAGGAAAACTAATTTATTTCTATCAATTAAACTTTTTAAAAAATCTGAAACAGTCTCTTTCAGGATACTAATGAGTTTTCGAGTTTTCAAATGAAACGTTTATTGAAACGTAGATATGTTCAGGAATCGTTAGAAAATGCTGAGAAGGAAATGGGTGGAAAAACTTTAACTCTAGAAGAGTTAAATAAACTTTTGAATGAACAAGGAATAAATACATTGGAACGCGACACAGCATTTCGAATAGCTTCCGACAACATCACCAGATTAATTTACATTAGCGGTTCGTGAGATTTTTTCAAGGTAATTAATACAGAATTGACACTTCTTTTGACTGATAATCGTTACTTGCAGGTAAGAAAGCCATTACGGCTGGTAATTGCGAAAGTAATGACTCTTCTTCGAATAGCATCAAATCGCAATTAGAAGTTATAACGGAAAAAGATGAATCACAGCAATCGGAAGATACGTTACCTGTTATTGAAAATATTCAGGAATATCAACTGGATAGCGATTGGGATTCAGATGTTGAATTAATTGATTCACCACGACCTCCTAAAAAGTATTTTGGCAAAACTACGTTAAATCCTGCTGTGACTTATATGCTGGAACACAGTGGTTTGACACAAGAACAAATTTTATCATTAATTGAGCAAAACAAGAAAGATAAAAAAAGTTCAGAAAAGAGTTTAAGGCGATCGGAAAAATCTGTTAAATCAGAATGTTCTAGTTTACACGAAGAAAGCGACATGAAAAGTTTAACAAGTTTTGAGGAACAAAAGGAAATTAATGAAATATCAAGAGCAACCAACATAATTTCAAAAACAAAGCCCACAGAGTCCAATTCTGAATCAGATAATATGAATGATGTAATGGAAGAATACATCGATTTAGAATCAATTAAGAAAATGGATCAAACTAAAATATCCACTGCGTCTACGTCGGAAGTGAGATTAGATTCTACGGATTCAGATTCCGATGCTTTCATAGAAGTTGAAGACGTGCCTATTCATGATGTAACTATTATTCCAAAATTAGGTCCTGGTCCAACTTTAGAAATAAGATTAAAGACTGATGAATGCAAGGAGGACGATATGTTTGCCGATATATTTGAAATCGATAACACAAAATCCTCCAATTCTGAAATTTCTATTATACAGCCACAAGACACACCAAAACTAGTTTTAGAATTTAGTCCAAAAAAGTTACCAGACATTACACCCGAAAAAGCAATAGCCGAGAAAATAAACCTAGTACCGGAAGAGTCGGAAAATATATCTAATGAAGAAAAATCGCTAGAAAACAAATCTAATGAGGAAATACCAAATACAGAAAAAAATATCGAGTCTGATATAATCACTGTAGAAAGTACAGAAATTGAAAAACCTGAAGTCACGAAAATTCAGCCTGTAATTTTACCTTTGGATAAGGACGAGCTTCTTTCTATGCAGGTAAATAAACTTGTCTGTTTTTTTGTTTAATTTTAATGAGTATAAAATACAATTAATATTCTTTTAGAAAAAATTAGAAACCGAACAGCAGGAATTGAGTGGAGGAATTGGAAAATTAGAAAGACAAGCAACAGACATAACTGATCAAATGAGAATAGAAGCTCAGGTAGATAAATCTTAATTAATTTAAGTTCTTCAAAGAGTAAAATATTATTTTACATATAATATTTATTACTTTAGGAACTTTTACGCCTTTTTGGTATTCCTTACATTGTGGCTCCTATGGAAGCCGAGGCGCAGTGCGCCTATTTAGAAACAATTAATCTAACAGATGGAACGATAACGGATGATTCTGATATTTGGCTGTTTGGTGGAAAATGTGTCTATAAAAATTTTTTCAACAATAACAAACGCGTACTCCAGTTTCTTTCTGATGATATAAAATATCATTTCAGTGAGTTCTCTGTATATAATCTTTAAAATATGATAATCCATACTATATATATGTATATTTTATTCTTACAGATTTTTCACACATTTTTTTTGTTACAGAACTAACAAGGCACGAAATGATTCAGTTGGCACTTCTGGTAGGTAGCGATTATACCACTGGTGTTCCTGGGATCGGACCTGTCGCAGCTTTAGAAGTTCTTGCTGCTTTTCCATCCGACCGGGAGAATTTACTTCGAGGACTACGAAGTTTTTATTCCTGGCTAAATACCGGTAGAGTTGTTGGTCCTGGTAAAGCGGGTCTACGCAACAAGCTCAAGAACGTTCAAATAGAAAGAGGTACAAAGCATTCTTTTTCGGAAATGTTTATTGTCTTTGCAGCTAATTCAAATCAAAGATTTATTATAAATCTTTTACAACAGGTTTTCCAAGCGAAGCAGTAGCACAGGCTTACTTATTTCCAACAGTTGACGAGTCAAAGGAAACATTTTCATGGGGTAAACCAAATTTGGTTCTTCTGGCAGATTACACGAGACAAAAATTCGGTTGGAGTCGAGCAAAATTCGACGATATTTTTGGACCAGTATTAAAGCGAATGCAAGAGAAAAAGACTCAGAAGGGTATAGATTCTTATTTCAAAGTGAAAACCGTGCCGAAATCTATTGAAACTAATCTGAGTAAGAGAATTCAGAAAGCAGTAAATCAATTGGGTGGAGAAGCGAAAGGATCGGAATCGGATGAAGAAAAAAAATCAACAAAAAAGAAGGCATCAGGAAAGTCAAAAAAATCAACGGTCGAAGTAAATCCTGTAGATAATCCAAACGCCGGTACCAAAAAAGTCATTGATAATTTAGGTGAAAGTAGCAAGAATGCCCAAGAATATATTCCACAAAGAGAAAAAGACAAGGCGAACTCGTTAAAGAAAAAACTTCGAGCCATTGAGGTCTTTCGAAAGTCAAAGAAAGGCCCAGGGCATACAAAGAAAGTCAAACGATCTAGTTGTAAAATCAAAATGGAAGCAGAGCTTTCAGAAAGTAGTAGTAGTTCCTAGCGAACAAAATTTCCTATAGTCAAATCGTGTTGTTTTTCAATTACTTTTTAAATTTTGTAGCATGATCATGATTTTCAATAAAAAGTTTGATAATATTTATATATATAAAATATTCTGCATTGCGTATCATGTTATACAAATACTATATACAAGGTCATATATTTACATCTTTATGTCAGTGTAAAGTGCATTAATCACTGTGGCTTTTAAATTATTGATAATTAATTATGTCGCTAAATGAAACGTGTTATCAAATTCCAGCTGTCCTTCCTTCGCGACGATAATCCGAATTCGCTGTTACAATTCCATCCTTCACAGCTATTCCAGTTATCGCACTACCGATTCCAGTATAGGTCGATACGTCATGGCCAATTTCTTGAAGAGCGTGAAGGATACTTTGAGAAAATCCATTTTCATTTTCTATATACATTGGGAACAACTAGAAAAGAAAAAGTTTAATATTAAATTCACGTGCGCGTGAATAAAATTTAAAAAAAAAAAAAAGGTTATCATACCTGATGATGAAGTCTGTGAGCATCGATGGTTTCCTTAATATCTTGACCCAACCATAAATTAAAAATCATCGCGGACGAAACAGCAGTTGTGATTTTCGAGCCGCCGGCAGCGCCGATTATCAATTTTGGTTTTTTATTTTCGTCCAACTGATAATACAATTAATTGTTTCCGATTATTATACTTATATCATTATATATTATATTATACGTCATGTTATCAGGAGACAATCGCGTGGATGTATTAAAAGAAAAATTCTGCGAGTCATGAAATATAACTCTCATTGTAACAACGAGTTGCTCAATGTCGTAAAACACGACAGTCGATGATAACAGATAATTCCATAGGAGAAAATCATTTCAGAGAATACCATGACTGTTATCGTTTAATTAACAGATTTCAAGGACAGCGAGTCCTCTTTCTTTTAATAGAGTTAACGGAACGTTAGTGGAAAAAAAACAATATTCACAGACCTATAGTGCCTTACACAATATTCGGTACATCTGAAAATAGTAAGTTTCAAATAAAACTTACCACTATAGTCGGACACATCGAACTTAAAGGTCTTTTTCCAGGAGCTATATAATTAGCAGGTGACGATGGTAAACCAAAGGCATTAGTGGTATTCGGTATACTAAAGTCATCCATCTCGTCATTAAATATTATACCAGTTGAAGTGGATCGTATCATAGCACCTAGTCTATAAAAATTGTTTGACTATAAAAATTATTTCTTTACATTGTAATTAAACTTGATTCATATATTGATGACATACACTTGATTGATCGTGGAAGTAACAGCCACAGCGGAACCATCAGGTGCCAAGACTGATATATGAGCAGTTCCAGAATCTTGTACCGTATCAGTCACTGCACCATAATAAGTTGGATCCGAGCTTGTCCAATCATCATGTATCAAATTCCTTATCTGTGCTGCATAAGCAGTGGATGTAAGGTTACTCACTATACTGTCTAGATGCATAAAAAGCAATAATAATAAATTAATATTTACCAATACCACTATCATCTGTCATTATAGATTTGAATTTCTCGTTTCATTCAAATAATATTGTGAATAAAATTTTGCAAATGCATAAAAGAGGTCCGATACTCAACCGTTACTGATCCTATGAATAGATACAGTTAATCAGTCGTTCACTCTTGTGTTTGTTGGGAAACTTGGAGCGGATGATAATTAGAGCTTAGTACCGATGATTAATTATTACCGATATTAACGTAGTCTGGATCTCCAAGTTCGGTGCGTCTTGCATAAGCCCATTTAAAAGTTTCAATAACCCTTTGCCACATGACGTTTTCGTTATTAGCAGGAATGAGCGCTTCAAGAACATTCATTATGAACGTGAGAACAACTCCAGAACCAGGCGGTGGTGCTGTATACATAGTTAAGTTTCCAATAGTAGCTTCTACTGGAGTTTTCCATTTGACCCTACAATCATATCATGCTTCAGTAATTATACGTACACAATTCCATCAAAAGTGTTTGCACATATATGCAATATAGGAGGATATACTGACGTATAATTCTGCAGATCCTCCTTGGTAATTATTCCACCGAATGCCTGAATTTCAGCTACCAATGCATCACCCATTGATCCATTATAAAAAATGCCAGGACCTTGTTCAGCTATCAGTCGCAGCGTTTCCGCCAATTTTGGCCTCTTTATCCTATCGCCTAACTAAAGACAGAAATTATTAAGTGGCTCTGAAAATAAATTTAAAAAAAATATATAATTCTTATTGTAAATTATTTCTTTTACCTGCCAGGTAGAATTAGTTTCAGGATTTATTAAAATTTCTGCAAGAGTTGGTTCGGCCTTTATCTGTTCAGCCTTGTCCAATAAATAAGCGGCCAAGTAATTCGTTACGTTAGAACCAATGTAGCATAGTTCTATACTAGGTTCGAATAACTCGGACCAGTTCAGTTTACCAAATCTTTGATGCGCTTCCCAATAACCCAATAATTCGCCTGGTACGGCAACGGCCAGACCACCTGAATAAAAATTGTATCAAATTTGTATAAATTTATTTTAATATTAAACGCGGGAAAATAATCAAGCTATTGATTCATTTACCATATTGAGACAGTGTAGAATTTTCCACATACATATCCTCGGTGGCATTTCCTGGCGCCGTTTCTCTGGCGTCAAGATAATGAGCAGTTTCAGTCTCAGCATCCCAAATAGTCATGAAGAATCCACCTCCGAGGCCCATACTGATGGATCATTGTTTTAAAAAGATGCTGTACACAATTACTGTAAAAATTATATATAAATTTCATTTCAGAATACCTATGCAGAGAAGCAATTCCCTCGCAAATTAAAGCTGCAATTGCAGCATCCACAGCTGAACCATTTTTAGCCAACATGTCAGCGCCGATCTGTGCGCATTCTTGACCATTTGTTGTGACAGCACCCTAAGCAGAAGCAATCCAGAAGTTACAACGCAATTGAAATAACATTTACTGGAGTATTCATTCGTAAATTATTGAACAAATATTTTTACCTTGCTGTACTTTCCCAACACCGAGTCACTGACAAATATTGGTGAGTCTGTTGATCCTGTATCTGTAGAATCGCTTTGCCCAGTAAAAACTAATACAACTGTTAAAACCACAGCTACGAGGACGACAGTCAGCATGCCGCATATAAGAATGGTTTTTTTGGAGCTGTAGAAATTTAAGAATCAACGTTTGACAAAGTGAAATCGAGGAACGTATGTATGGTGGGCATAACGATTAATGTTGGTTTATAGTCGACTGCTTAATATTTATTTACAAAAATTACTACACCGAGGAAAACAATTATAAAAGGTATCAAGCCAAATGTATACTAATATCATTAAAATATAGCTTGTCGCATGAAACGTTTACAAAATGAAAATAGTCAGCAACAAAATGTCGTCCTTGGCACAGAAGATTATTTTCTTAAAATTTTAAATAGAATCTTTATGCAGAAACCTTACGGCCACGTGTCTCCATTTATAGGCTATCAGATCGCGATAAGTGATGCTCGTTAAGTCGTACATTATATGTTTTCAATTACTCTCACGTTCGTTACAAAACATTCGTGCGTGATAATCGCGCATAACCGAGTCATCGAGAAAGGACAAAAGGCGCCAAGGTTGGGCGTGATTCAATTTTTTGTTTAAAACTCTCTACAATGTATCCTTGTAAAATATATTGACGCAACATTTCGTTTTTCAAAAAGCACACAGGGTTCTTCTCCAACAATATTTGTAAATGATAACTCTGTATGTCATATTCGTTTATCTTCTTTTGACAACTATTTAATTATTTTTGTTGTAGATTTATTATCATCGAAGTTAAGTTATTTTACGATAATATTAATTATACATACGATAAGAGATATGATCTTCGTTTGATACAATAACGCAAGGCTTATCCGGTATAAAAATTGTGATAAAGATAAAAAAGATATTAAAACTTCACTATACAACGTAAATTCATTTTTTTATGGTGATCTTTTCGTAAATATCACATAAAATCTCGACATCTTATTAAATACGATTTTTGTCTCTAACTGACTATGTGTGCTTGCAATAAACTTGAGAAGGAATGCATCGATGCTAATGGGACTTTCACTGAAATAATCCTTGGAATTTCTAAATAGCTTTAAGCGAAACATATTTTAAATAACACAGGTATTTCCGAAATAGAAAGATATATTCTTTCTTCGCAAACCGACACCAAGTAGCGCCGGAAGAAACCGCACAAATCTCTTTATATACATTTATGAAATTACAAAGAAAACCTTGTACATTTATCATGGAGGGATAAACAGGTTTCTGCTGTAGCACAAGCAATCTGTCTTTATACGGTGTAACATCTCTATATATGTACGTGTCTAAACATATTCGTCTCGTTCGAGATGTGCGATAGAAAATTTTCCACAGACTGTACAAATAGTTTCTTGTTAAGAAAATGCTACGTCGGCATCGACTTACCAATACAGAATGTTTTAAGTCGCAGGCCCAAGTATGACAAATGAGATAGGATTGATTCTAAATTCGATTATCAAACGAAATATTAAATCCGTTCTATCTCATACAACACGATTAAAATCAAATTAATTGCCAACTTTAAAGTACGCGACGGTTTCATTCAGCAGTAATCGGTGCAATTAAAAATACAATTACCCAGGTATCGTTAAATTACTCTCACGATTATCGTACCGTAATTGAGCGTGTTTTTAAATTATTAAATATTTCATCAGTGCCAATGTCTAATTATTGCTTAATATTAATTGAGTATATTGTAAATTTTCATTTCTTACTTGTACGATGTATTATTGTTATTGAACTGATTATTATTTCGTATGAATATTTATGGAATCGTGTAAAGCCATGATTTGTGTGTGAAATTTATGAACAAGTATTTACTAACCGAATCATATTGGGCCAGTTACTATAGTACAGATCGCGCGGTACGTTCAACCTTGACTAAACTTTTCACCAAGCGCAATCGTTTCTTTTATAGTAGTTGCTATACTCCTATTCATTCAATCCATATCCCCTCTCAGTCACTTGTTCAACCTCCTACTCAGAGATATTTGAAATGCGCTGATACCTTAATACTACAAGTAATTGATACGACAGATACAACAAGATAAGAGAAATGTAAGCACTGAATTTGAAGGAGTGCATAATTACTTACTGAAAATATATTTTTTAAATACACTTTGTGAAGTAAAAAAATATTCGTATATATATTCAAAATGAGATTTTCAATACTCGAATTATACTTCGAATATCAAACAATATATTCTTAGGATATTACTGGAGATTTCGATATTCGCATTTTCTAAAAGAGAAAATAATGTTCAAACACTTTTACTTAACGTTACAAGAATAGCTTGAAAGGCATGAGGAAATGGTAACTTTATCTAATTGTATGTCATCCTGTAGATAAAAACGATTAAGGAAAACGCAAATAGGTGCTTCTGGCATAAAGATCTGTCTGTCAGTAGATTTAAAAAAAGAACAGGATGAAATGACTGATTCAATAAAATGCAATTCACGTATATGTGCATAATTGGAATGGATACATATGGGTATCTAGCAACGTGCATAATGGGTCCATCTATTGGCAAGAAGAGCAAGTATAATGAAGCTCTGTAAAGACAGGTATGAGTATGGGCCTATGAAAATTACTATGACTTTATTGGTATTTAATAAATGCATGATAGCGCGCATGACTCAGACATGCATTCGAAAAATTCTTTCAAAGCAAAAGAAACAATTTGTTGCAATTCAGAAAACAAAGGAGTGTCAAATTACAAATATCTCGGGAATGACGTAAAATTCTTTGTGGTTAAATTTGTAAGCCATAAATCATCTCGGTATTTTTATTAAAACATCCATAAATATTTGTACGTATTAATACTTTGTTAAATTTATTTCGGCCTGGAGAACTGCAACCAGTACAACGAACGCCATTGTACCGACAGATGGCGAATCAGTTTGGCGCGGCAATGCAAAATTACAATTCGGATTTAATGAAATGTAGGTAAATTTATTGATACATTTTTGATCATTCTTATATCGTAATTCTGCCTACGTAATAAAATGCTAAGCTTTAAGCGAAAGAAAACTATTGTTATATATTCATGATATTACACGAAAATCGCGACTAGAGAACTATTGATTGGAAATTAATGAACGAAAATTGACGTCCCAGATTAAAATCGCCAAATAAATAAATGTTACCTCGATTCGTGTTAATTATTCCATAAATGTGAAATGAAATAATAACTTTGTACGTCAAAAGTTTTTATTTCAATGGTGACTCACTTCTGTGCCCGTACGGACAAAGAGACACATACTGCTTTGCTAGGTATAGATGAGCTCAAGGCGAC
>JARPRG010000373.1:197312-220761 GCA_031001745.1 Hartigia nigra
ATGGTGACTCACTTCTGTGCCCGTACGGACAAAGAGACACATACTGCTTTGCTAGGTATAGATGAGCTCAAGGCGACAAGGACGAACCTCCAGGTACAAATTGACGCCGAGGAAGAAGAAAAGAACACGCTGCAGAAGGAAGTCGAACGTATGACCTACAAGATCAACCAGTTGAGCGAAAGTCTGACTAAAAAGGCAGCAGCTCGCAACGACTACGATAGAACTATTCGGGAGACAGAATCGGCTTACACGAAGGTAATACGAAGGAAGAAAAAAAGTAGAAAGAAAAACAAAAAATGAGGAAAAAATATAAAATGATTTAAAAGAAGTTAATATCACGTCAGCAAAGTTAATTTAAAACTTCTATATTCAACAGTCTCTTAGCAGTATTATTTTTACCGGACGGCTGTTTTTCAGGATGGTTCCCCCCCAAAAAAAATGTCCAAACAATAAAAGTGCATAGCAAATTTCATTCACGTACTTATATAACCTATACATTGTTCTTCAGGCATACAATCCGTGTCTTCAAACACGTAGAAAATAATACGTTGCTTCTTTCAGTTACTAGAGAGTTCTCAACTGCTTCTAAACATGGTGAAAAGAGAAGCGGATTGTTTAGACCAGGCATTGCACGCGACGGAGTCCAATTTCGAAGAGTTCACTGCATTTTAAAAGGTAGAATATTTAAAATAAGAATGAAGGAATAACATTTTTATTAAAAGATGCGCGCGTAACTATACCTTAATTGCGTTAACCTCAAATCTATTTGGTTCAACGTTCTCGCCTACGACTTTACAGAGCTCGAAGATTTTCTCTAGCAAACGTTTCTGACATCCTGCTCTATTTGTCACGCTCTGTGCTCATTGGTTTAAATATTGAGAGCGTATAAGTATCGTGATCCTAATAATGTTTTTAATGACTTTACACGCGACGTAACTTTTGACATTATTAAATGACCCTGAATGCATTGAACAACATGATTCTAGTCATTTAGCACTGATGAAATATCGCGTTGAGGACTGCTTGATTGTATGGATATTACGATCACGTGCAAGAGAGCCAAAAAAGAATCAAAACTCATATATCCGCGATTTAACTTTACCCAGACATTCTTTTATGATACTGCTGTTAGTTTTTTTTTTCCCCCGAGGATTTTTGTGGTTCGATTTTTAAATGGCGCGTGATTTGAAATTTAAATAATAACATACGTCAATAGGATAACACGTATTATGTTTTTATCATTATTATCTTGTCCCTGAAATACTCAGAGATCGATACGAGGAAATCTCTCTTCTAAAATACAGTAGAGACCCGGATAAATTGACCACTCGGGACCGAAGCACTTCACGTAAGTTGACCCTCCCCGCCATCCCCACTATGACTGATCGATGTTGATTTATGGTAGCACCAACAGTGCGCATGTTTGAGTCCATCGCTCGGCAGAGGATCAGACATATGGTAGGGGAAACCTCTCAGAGGGGAAGTATACTTACGCGAATATGCCCAGTCAACTTTACATGGTGTCAACTCTATGCGGAGCACTACTGTATTTTAGAACAATCAATCTCAAAATCGTGACGCAAATAACTGCGTGGTGATTCCATTACATGTTCATGAATAATGCAATGTTTTTTACGATTGAAAGTGCAATTCATTCAATGGTATAATTGACATTTGAACCAATCCTCATCGGAATGAAAAACCAGTTCAAATATGTCGGATCGGTACGGCGTTATGCGACATGTACCGCATCCAAGAGAGAACATGAAAATAATTGAGTCTCTATATAGTAGATCGTTCCCATGCTCATTACAGGACCCATCCGGTCACGCAAGTTGTGCACGATACCTTAATTAATCCCATGAGCTATTTTAAGTAAAAAAAATTAAATGCACAGTTTCCTAATTGACATGCTCTATCTAAATTGAAGATATTTATAATAATAATAATTTTATTTCCATACGAATAACTAACCATTTTTTTTTACTATATAAAGCAATAAAAAATAAAGACACAATTAAATCGTATTCAAATATGCCAAAAAGTAGTCACAGTCGCTTCAGCAGTTTAGTTCACATACGAACAACGGATCCGTCGGAATCCACTCTGTATGTGGCGAAAGGGTGCGACAAGTTCATCTTCGATTTCTCTGCGTAAATAATCTCTGATTAAATTCTTCCTGAGAAGCATCGGACTACTTAGTAGTAACTTTTCAGGACCTCGTTTATATACCAACCGTAGGGGCTGTCCAGTACTTGCGAGAAAGCGGCTAGACCAATCTCGCCATCTGTCGGCAGGACTCTAACAATGAATTAGCAACATAGACGGAGTGGTAGATCGTAATATAAAATACGTATCAGGTACTCGTATGTTCAATGAAATAACGTTCCAGCCAGCTGGCTGCTCAGCTACGGTTAAAATAGTCAAGTAACCCAAATGAAGTAACAGTAACTTACCGGTACATCGAGCGTACATTAATGAAGACCTTATGTGAAATTTATTGCGGTTATTCGACCATATATATATGCACGACCATAGCCACAACATTGGCACGTACTATCATTTAGTAAATTATAAAAGATATATAATTTATTTTTACCAGACGATGACTGATGTCATCGTATGGGTAGGAAATAATTATTGAGATGCAAGTCAGCTCGATGCAAATGCATATATCTAGAAATGCATCTGGCACCGTTACTCAGCTTAGATTATTGAAAAGGCGCATGATCGATGGGTCAGCGATCCTTATGGCTATGAAGCGGATATTTGATCGTGAAAATTCAAATTATAGTTCTTTTATTATATTTCAAATGTTTCTTTAATCCGTCACAGATAATGCACTGCTGAGAATATTAACTGCAGGGAAATTTCTCAGTACCTGCTAGCTTATCCCGTTAACTGTTCGTAACGAGGCTGCCGGAGAAAATAACAAATCTGAAGATAAGAAAAGAATTTCTTTGAAACCTATTTTACATTTTCGCCAGTTCTGACTTTCTTCGCTAATATCTCCTCGGAATCATCCCAAGGATAATCGATCTTAATCGTAACATAGATTAACAATGTTGAGAATCTATTATTATAAATTTTATAACGACTAACGTTCTTCTATCAATAATTTGTTTTCTAATATATATGTCAAACTTTTGTTGTATAACTTAAAAATTTGTATTACAAAGCGTCTGGGCATCCTAAGCCTATTTAATAAACGATTATGACTTTTTTTTTATACGGAATTATAATACTCATCGTCATCGTCTTTGTAATCATCATTGTCATTTCTTGCGCCCACGCTGCACTCACGTGAATAATAATACATGACGATATTATTGTATCTACCTACATAATGGTCAGTTCGTCAACCTACGATGCAAACCTACGAAATTTTTTTCAATTCTTCACCACCACAATTGGAAAGGTTTGACTGTGAGTCATGAACATCATGATCCTTGGTTCCTTTAAAAGATTTCGTAATTTATACCAATTCCATTTCTGGTCTCGTCGGTCTTTTCTTTTCAGGTTTTTCACTGGCGCTCTTCCTATCCAACTTTGAAGCGGAGTGAAGTGGCTGGCTGATACATAAGAAAAGGAAAAACAATGAGGAGGATGGATCAGAAGAACAAAGAGGGGCTACAGGATAGAACAATACGAATTAAATTCTCTGCAGGTAGCTATACTGGATACATCGAGGAGGGAGGTCTCTTCGTGTTTTGCCGATTCTAGCAACGCGACTTTAGTACGAGTCGGGAGCCATTGCCGTCAACACGTTGCATTAGTTGGTCGTAATTATTGTTAAGAGTCGCGCGGGAATTTTTGAACTATCGATAGAAACCGATATCGTGCTCTCAGTCAATATAGAACGTACGAACTTTTATTAAACAAAAAAATTGAAGGGATTACTGTAAATGGAGCATAGCATGTGCTAACAGTGCAGTGGACTACGTATATGTTAGTGCTATTTAATTTCAAACGATGTCTGATACCATAGTTAATGGAGCTAATCACGAAATTGGAAATAGCAATAATATAGTAGGCAAAACAATAATACCAAATTTGGTACCAGGAAAAGATCGAGTGAGTCCAAATATATTTTTGTATGACATCTAACGATGATTTTTGTCTTAATTAAGAAACTTACTGATTTTCAATCTGTAATGAAAATAGTGAAAATCTTGACTTATTCAGTAGGACGTTCCTTACAGAATGTCACGGGCAATACCGATTGATTGGAATAGACATACTACGATGTACCGACTATAGATTTCCGTTATGTTCACTTTAATGGAACTCATCTTAATCCAGTCGACCGTTCGGCACTAATTACTTTTATTCAACTATTACGAAAGTCAAGTTCATACATAGTTCGATCTGACATATCGGACGATAGAATTCTTAAAGATAGAATATCAACCGTCAAAGAAATTTTTGAAGCATCTTGATTTATTACCGTGTGGTAGCAGCACTAGAGTAATATTGATCGAGCTGTCTCTAAAAAGATTGCTGGCGAGCATATCAAAGTAGAAGCTCCCAGTAGCTGTTAAATTCTCAGCAGGTGTATACGCGTGGGTGTAATTATTGGTGGATTCTTGAATTTCATTAATCACGAGGCCCAAGAGATTGCTACAGAAATGCATTCTGATAGTGTACCAGTCGGCTAGCCGACTACAGGTTGTGAGTATAGTTCAACGTATTGCTTAACCGGATAGTAGAACCCGTTCTAGTACGAGTACAGAAACAAGCAACCTGTTTAAATCGAGCGTGGTTTATTTAATACAAAGTAAACTTACGTCAAGTAATTTATAGATACGCATAAATAAATTTTTCATGAATATTTAATTAAATAATTTTTTTTAATGTCTCACTTATCACGCGTGGCATAAAAAAATGTTAATAAATTATATATCAATATAAAAAGCTTTTTTTTTATTTTATATTCGAAATCAGGAGTTTCAATGTTTTTGGTTATGATTATAATGATTTTTTTTTTAATAAAATATTCTATGTTGGCGAGGACTGCGAAGTTTCTTCGCACGCAAGTCGAGTTTGTCTGGAGAGAGAAAAGAGTCTGATCGACTGGTTATGCTTATCGTAGGATGTAGAAAGAGGCGAGCCAGTGAGAGGGGGCAACCCCAATCTGACGCCGGTCTCGACGTCGGCGTCGGCGTCGGGAACAGAGGCGCACCCTGGTGCCCCACATGGCGTCGTTCAGAGTCGACGGAAAGCAGTCGCTCGTCTGTTACGACGTCTCGTGTTGGGAATGTTGCTCGTCGCGGTTCTTGCTGCCGTTTCGGCTCTTGTCTGGATTTTCATGGGGCCTATATTCCTCTTGCAACTTGTTCTCGTTGCTATTGTTGCATACCTTGCATCCGGCGGACGTTTACGATGGTTTTACATTGTCGCGAAAACCGCGCCACGGGATGTTCGGTAAGTTTGTTGCAATTTTATTTCTTGTATGTAACATTTTGGAATTTCTGAATTAAAGGGACGATGCTCTTAGCAAGATCTTGAGAATATTAGGATTTAGAGTGCTTTGACAGGAAGAGAAAAAATATTTACGTCAAATTGTATTGTTTTATCGTAGTTTTGAATGTGCATTTTTTTAGTTTTTTTTTTAACGTATAAGGCATTCGATTTTTTTATTAACGCTTTCGCGTAGTAGGTAATATGACTCGTAGGATTTTCTGCAGCATTTAAAGAATAAATAGTAATAAAGAGTTTTTAATCTGATACTTGCTAAACTCCTGGTTATTCTTTCTCATCATCGGACTTTTACTTTACGACAGAGTTTTACATTTCTCATTAATTCACAGTAATATATTATTCTCTAGCTTTTAGCGTAGTTGCACAATGCAACTAAAGTCGCTGTCCGTCAAATTTGGTTTTCCCGAAATAGAACTTTCGAATTTTCAAATATTATCTAATCGACGGAAATAACACAGTTTCTTCAAATTTACCTACATTCCACGCATGCTTCCACATTTCCAATATCAATATCAATCTCACGTCCAATAATTGACAATCACAGAAAACCAATCGTAATTAATTTTTCATAACTAATCGAACGATTTACAACGATTAAAAACAATTTTTTTAAATAATGATTTAAAAAAATTGAGGCATATTAAGACTTTAAGTAATTTATAGGTAAATCATTGACTCGCGCGGTTCACGAAGTTTTTAATTCATGTGCGATATATGCACTACTGAAAGTCATTGTCTCTGAATGTTTGATCACTTTTCGATGACTGGACGTGATTTTTAAATATGGCTATATGTTGTAAAGTCGTGCGTTTTAAAAAATGACATTACGATTGCAATCACGTGACTTGAAATTCATTGATAAAAAGAACGATGAAAATTTTGAACAATAATGCAAATTTTTGCCTCTTACAAAGTTATCATTCTTATTTTGAATTATTAAAAAATTTGTGTTCACCTATCGAAATGCCTACTTTGTGAATACGTGGAATTTTGAATACACGTATATAATAACTATAGATACTCAAGTAAAAGGCGCTGTACCACTTCTCTCCCACTTCCATCTTCTCCCACCGTTGCTGCTCTTCTCACTCTTTTTTTTCTTATACATTATATACTTTTTTCACTGTCCTCCTCTTCCATCTGTATCTTCTCGACAGCTTCTTTTACGACCTTAGGAATACGTAACGGAACACCTCCTGGCGGTCTTGAAATTTTCTACCGCCAAGCAACAAGTTATTCTCGGTTTACTTAGCCGTCTCGTATTTCCACACGCGCGAAGTGTATATCTCCAGTGACTGATACGAATTTTCTTAATGATTAATTAAAAATTATTTCATTTTTCCATTACGTCTGTGTATCGATGTTATTTTTGTTTTTCTTTTCTCAGGGCACTTTCACGATATGCCAGAGTTCTGTGGGACATTCGAAATTATCAAAAAAAAAATCAAAGCATCGCCGATCTGTTCCAGCAAAATGTCCAACGGCATCCGAATAAAGTCTGTCTCATCTTCGAAGATCGGGAATGGACATTTCAGCAAGTAATATTTCGTCGTTTATAATCGGAGCTATTACAATTTTTCTATAAGATAAAAGTGTCATTAATACGTGAACGAATTTTCGGTTTTACAGATCTTTATGACTTCGAAACACGACTGTTCAATAATTCTTCGAGAATATTTTTATAACGAGGTTTAGAAATTCATAATTATTCAATAGTTCTCATAGGCCTGTCGATGCCATTGAAAAATCATACGATTCATAAATTCAAGTAGTCTCTTACAACTTCTCGCGAATAACCGTCGCTTTAATGGCACGATTATTCTGCATTACTATGATAATAATTTTCAACAACGTCACAAAATAATCGTCAATGTTTTTTACCTATATTTAAATTTGCATTAACACTTATGCAACTTTTTTTTGTCTTCTGTCTTTTATCATCAATCATTAGCATTGTCGTGAGATAAATTACTATCGTTTAATGAAAATTGACATATGCGCTGCAGTTGGTTCTGGCCAGAGTGTGTCTTATGTTTCATCAACCGCTTATTTCATACTATACAATTGTGCCTTCGGTACCTACATATTCGTACGAATTAAATGATGATGCGTAAGATGATATGGTTGAGCCAACATATGTAAATGCATTGCCCCATTATTGTATCCGTACTCAATAATCTTTCGTTTTGTTTTCCTATTGACTTAATTAATGTTCCCTGTCCACGAGGAACTTTCATTGAAACATTCATAAACCGTCTATCCTCCAATTTTACATAATATGCAAAACAGTGCAATAAGTTTATCACATGTGTATCATCTGACAGAAACCTGTATTACATGAAGCATATAAATTAGATATCTGTTTTCAATTTATAGGTGGACGAGTTCAGTAACAAGATAGCAAATGTCTTTAAGAGTCATGGTTATCGCAAGGGTGACGTGGTGGGATTATTTTTGGAAAATTGTCCAGAGTTCGTGGCGATTTGGTTGGGTCTGAGTAAACTTGGCGTTATCATTCCATTAATAAATACGAATCTCGTTAAGAGCTCTCTCCTGCATGGTATTAATATTTCAAAATGCCAAGCGGTGATATACGGTACTGGCTTAGCAGAAGGTAAATCTCCACAGCATTCAAATTGATCGGAATAAATATAATGTATCCTCATTAAAATATCTTTTAATCGATCATTTATGTTCTAGCTATAAAAGACATTGCCTCGACCCTCGATGCAAAGATCGCACTTTACAGATTTAGCGATAAGCCAGGAGAGCCATCAAATGGCTTAAAGGAAAAAGACTTGACAGCGCTCCTAGCGGATGCTCCTGTAACTCTACCAGCCGTACAAGAAAAAGGTGAATATATGGATAAGCTCTTGTACGTTTTTACAAGCGGTACAACTGGACTTCCCAAAGCAGCTGTCATCACCAATTCCAGGTGAGTCCAACTGTATGATACTAATTGAATGAGCTCATAACAATATGCCTATTATTCTCCTCAAAATTAATTAAACGCTTTACGCATTTTATCGAATTTTTCTTGAACGTCTTTCGAGTGCCTCATTCATACATAACTATGTAGGTACAATTGAAGTATATTTTTCTCTTTCTCTTACACTGTCACGATCATCTTCACATGATTATTATAATTATCGCTTGCGCAATTACCTTGTGGCTCTTGCATCCATTGCAATCACCAAGTTCGTAGATACATGCATACGATGTCCCATAAGGCAAAAAGAGTAGTAGAGAGGAAAGAAAAAGTAAAAAAAAATAATAAGGCAAGAGGAGATTATCAGCGCCACGTTTATCTTTCATCTTCCCCCTTTTTTTTCACCATTTTTTTGTAAAGGCACCGGATCCTACGTTTTCGTTTCAGATTTATGTTCATCGCCAGCGGCATCCACTACCTAGGAGCATTTAAAGAGTCTGACAGATATTACACGCCACTACCCTTGTACCATACTGCGGGGGGTATCATGACCATAGGTCAAACTTTGATACACGGCTCGACGACAGTTATTAGGAAAAAATTTTCAGCCAGCTCTTACTTCAATGATTGCACGAAGTATAAGTGCACGGTGAGATGCAATGTCATCCATGGGGGGCGTGGCGGAGGGGGGGGGGAGGGAATTAATTATAATGCAGGTCAATTTTAACGATTTTTTAATACTGTAGATTGTTAAAAATCGACCTGACTTAAAATTAACCCCGATCTTTTCTCTGTACTTGTGACTAACAATATAAGGCAAATCATTGTTTTTAATAGTAACAACCTTTGGCGGTGGTGGCAGGAAGGGGGGAGGGCGACATTCGTTATCTGCAATTGCATTTTATTAGTAAAGTTAAAAAAAAAGGGCTGAAAAAAGCGTTACGTAATGGCCGAATGCTTGCCTAACATTCAGTGCATGTTTCGACGAATGATGCACCATTAGTTGTGTGTTTGGTTTGTGACGTTTATGTTTCGATTTGATTATTTTCATTGATTTTTATTTATTTTTTTTTTTCTTCGTATCTGCTCTCAGGTGGGACAGTATATTGGAGAGATGTGTCGTTATATCTTGGCTTCTCCTCCGAAATCTGATGACAAGAATCATACAGTTAGACTAATGTTTGGCAATGGACTCAGGCCTCAAATTTGGACTGAATTTGTCAATCGATTTAATATACCGAAGATTGTCGAATTTTATGGTGCTACCGAAGGAAATGCAAATATCGGTAAGAATTCTTGGATTAATTATAATAAATTAGTTTTATTGTTCACTATTGTTATTAATGTTTTTCATTTTCGTTACAGTCAATGTGGACAGTACGGTCGGCGCCATTGGTTTTATATCCAGAATAATTCCTTCGGTTTATCCAATTTCTATAATCAAAGTGAATAATCAAGGTGAACCCATAAGAAATGCCAAAGGACTTTGTCAAGCTTGCGAGCCCAGTAAGTGTTCAGAAATGTGTATGATAAAGATACAATTTTTTTTCAACGTATTTAACTACAAAAAAATGAATAAAACTCTGAACGAACGAATAATGTTTCAGACGAACCCGGCGTCTTCATTGGAAAAATAATCCCTAACAATCCAAGCAGAGCGTTTCTTGGTTATGTCGATCAAAAAGCATCGAAAAGCAAAGTGGTTCACGACGTCTTCAAAAAGGGCGATTCGGCATTTATATCTGGTACAATATATTTCGTAAAAATTAATACAATAAAACAGTAAAAGATAGTGGAATCTTGAACGATTATTAAGAAAAAATATATATTTTTCTAGGCGACATTCTTATGGCTGATGAACTTGGTTATCTATACTTCAAAGACAGAACAGGCGACACTTTTAGATGGAAGGGAGAAAATGTTTCGACATCTGAAATAGAAGGGATTCTTAGCAATTTGGTGAATTATCGTGACTGCATAGTTTACGGTGTCGAGGTAAAATGATATCAATGTATTTTTTTCCTTAATAATCACACGATAAAGAAAATGTCAAACCATAGTCAATAAATATTCTCAGATTCGAGGTACCGAAGGCAGAGCTGGTATGGCCGCTATTTACGATCCTGATGGAACGTTGGATATGGAGAAGTTGTCATGCGAAGTACACGATCATTTACCAAACTATGCCAGACCGATATTCATAAGAATTTTGAGAACGGTCGAGGTCACCGGTACATTTAAATTAAAGAAGAAGGAGCTCCAGGAAGAAGCTTTCGATTCTCGAAAAATCGAAGACAAGATTTATTATATGAATCCCAAGTCAGGCTATCAGCTATTGACTCCAGAATTATTTGATCAGATTCAAGAAGGAAAGTTGCGTCTTTAACGACTAAGCTCGACCTATGCTGGTCGGTTTACAATATGCGATGCCTAAATGCATCGAAAGAATTCGTATTACAATTATTATAGGAATCCGTTGGGTTGTTGATTGTGAGGAAGGAAACGAGTTCGCAAGCATAATTGTTTTCACAGTTTTGTTATTTGTTTTATTGATGTAATCATTTTTTATTGTTTTTTTTTTGTTCTATAGTTTATTATACATGGGTTTTGGACCTACGACTTCCTAGCTACGTATTTGTATTTGAAATGAGTTGGAAACTGCCGCCTCTCGAACTTCCTAGAAAACATGTAGGACTAAGCGATTGTTGTAATCTTCAAGCGATTACGAATTTATGGCTGCTTCGAATCGTTAATTAATTATGCTGCATTCCACGGTGTATGTCTTTATTGCCAATTAGAACTTAGTAAATATATTGTTATACTTGTTATTTTTTTAGAATAAAACTCATATTTTTTACGGGCCGTTATTTCAAGTTCAATCTTACTAGTGTGTGCCTGAGAG
This sequence comes from Hartigia nigra, assembly GCA_031001745.1. Taxonomy (NCBI): domain Eukaryota; kingdom Metazoa; phylum Arthropoda; class Insecta; order Hymenoptera; family Cephidae; genus Hartigia; species Hartigia nigra. The sequence goes on from JARPRG010000373.1 coordinate 208,625, forward strand.
AAAGAAAGACTGGATGAAATTTCTATTGAATTATAATTATAAACATATTTATACTTATATATTATATATATTGTATGCTGTATTATAACGACGATGTATATATATATATGCATATTAGCTTTCGTCCAAACTCATGTCACGTCATTGTTACGTCACTCAACGGATGTCACTGAGTACGTGCATATACAGGTATATTGAAATGAAATACATCAGATTATATTGGACACCAATTACGTGATTATTTTAATTAAGCATTATTTGATAGCTTGACTTTGATTTCCGTATCTTTGGAAAGGTTTAATAAAAAAAAAATATAATTCATTAGCAGAGCCTATCTTTCTCTTAGCCACGTAAATAGCTATAAATGTTTATATGGAGTTTTGCAAAGTGCCAATAAAAATTATAAGACTGCGAATTCTACATTCTTGCCAAATATCATTTAATCGGAACGACTGCATGAAAGTTGTCGGATCTAAATGAAAATATAGAAATTGAATGACGCTGCATGTGCAAACGAAGATGAAAGTTGTAGTACGAAATTAAAAAAAAATCGATAACCAAATTAAATTCACAGTACTCACAACTTTTTTAATAATTAAAAAAATTCATTATCAAAATCTTATTCAGTGTTACGATCAGTTCGATATAATACTCAGCACTGATATACGCTATATATTTAAATATATTAAGCCAATCAAGTGCAGAGTTTTATAATTAGCATTCGATAAGATTCTCGATTATTATTTTAATGTTATTACTCTTTTTTTTTTGTCATCAAAATTACCCTCGCACTGTTTGGATCCTTGATAATACGTATTGAGTCAATTATTGTATTATCAATATTTTGTGAACTTTAAACTTTGCTACTTATTTTTATTTTCTTTTTAGCGATCAACGGTCAATTCGTTATCTATCTCGGATGTATATATATATATATACAATATAGATAGATACAATGAAATTCTGTCTTACGATTAGAAAATTTGTGTAAAATGGTGGCGGGATCGCGCAGGATTGAAGAAGCTTAAAGCACGTTCAGCAGATACCGTCATCGAAGCGACTTGGTGAGAGCGACTGGCACTAAGGATCAGTACTATTCGACCGTCGGACGGGAGCTCGTCGCTCTTGTGATCTTAAGCTCTGAGTTGCATTGGAGCGACATATTTTATTATTTTTTTTTTTAACAAACTACCTAAAAGTAAGTGCTCTACACGTTTGGTTGCAGTGGAAAATTCTGTAGGGTATAAAAATTAATAATCGTGCTGACGACATACACCTTTTTATGACTATTCGGAACCCTGTCGTGGCAATCGATACCATCAATTCTTTCTGGGAAGAAATTTGATTACGGCAAAAATCAAAAAAACGTAAAATTTAATTCGAATTTAATTATATGATGTTTAAGGGTTCAATGGAAAATCGTATTGTGGCCTCTGATATCGCTATTTAGTAATTTTATTAGATGGTGAATAATTTAATACATACAATTAGTATTCCATGATGTTCCAATCGATGACTTCCTGCATGAGTTAAGTTTAATATCTAAAATGACCGTATAGCTAGTGGCACAAGAAAAATGTACTAATCCATGCCATCTAATTGAAGTCCAAACGAAAGGTTTCTCGTGAAACGTGGACGAGCGCCAATCAATAACCGGCCTGACGATAATCACAATTCAGGAGCCATTTGAAAAACGTCAATTTTTGATAGAGAAGTAACAAAACAAAATTTCATCTTGGGAATTATTTTGTTTTCTACACGTGCGTAGGCATTTTATGTAGAAGAAGTGGTGAGTTTCATTGACATACGAAGAGAGTCAGGTTTGAAAATGGTCGAAGAGCAGAAATGTCTAACATGTATTTTAGTCCTGTCCGGGTGTATAGCCTGGCTGTAAGGGCTTGCCAACCCTGCTAACAAATATGTTACCTCTGTACTAACGCAAACGTAGAACGCGTGCGCCGATCGTTAAGTGCATGCAGAGACCCTTTGCTCCTGGAGTAAATTTAACGGCGCTGCCAGCAGTGTCACCTGCCAACCACCGTTCTGGCATTTCAGAGCGGCGTGGTCTGGATAGAATGGACGTCAGATCGGTGCTTCTCGTTCTGGCGATCGTCGCTCTCATGGCAGCCGGCGTCGCGATGCGTCTCGGCGCCTTCGCCAGGATTGCACAGCTGTGCATGGCAGCTGCTCTCGTGCCATTGATCTATAGCTACCATCGAAGGATCTATATAATCCTGCGAACTCTCCCACGGGATATCAAGTAAGCATTTTTCTTAGACAAAATACAGTTTCCTTTATTACTCTTTGATTTCCGACTGTTATCTCTTATCAGATTTCACGTTTAGTCCTGAATCTCTGTAGAGTTTTAGTGTAGGAGGGCTTTTAGAAAATTAATTTGATTTCCCTTCCGTGAGACTTCGTATAATGTTTTCGTGTTATAAAATGAAATGTTAATGTACGTGTTTATAAATTGCACAATTACGAATCGTGTTATGATTTATTTTTGATTCTTCCAAAGAGTAACCCACGTAATCGCCAAGTGAACTTTGAATACTTCATTGCAATCTCAAATACTACTTTGTTGTAAATATGATTAACGTATTTAATCTCAGGCGGTCAAGACGTATATGACTTTTTTCGAGTGAAGACGAAGTAATCAATTGCCGCCAAGATTAAATGGGAAGCCAAAATAATATATCCTAATCGCATTGTACATTCGATTCTTGCGAGTGAGATGTAGTATATACAAAGTGATACATTTGAATGAAAAGATAACTCCTATGAAATATTTTAAACTTTCATTAAAACCATTTTGACCGTCGTCAAAAGTTCTGCGAAATATTTAAAGGCAAACTTTTAAAGTTTTCGTCGTCGTTATCGGTTGAACATTAAAACGTAATTAGCGGGACGTAAAACAATTACTGAGAACTTCGTTAACAAACTGAGAGAAATTTAAGCGCACACAGGGAATACCTAATTCGTTAAAGAGGTTGATCGATCAAAATGGAGGTTAACGATGACCTTTTTTGTGCTCTTCTTTACGGCAATAACTCGGCTAAAAAATCGTTCGATTCTCTCGGCCACGACGTAATACTTTCGTCCTTCGCATGAATACTTTAGCTGCACGCCGTTGCTTTCCCAGGAAGTATGGTACAGTTCCGCGCTGTCGTGTATGTACAGTCGAGAATAGAATATCCAAAGGGCGCGAAAAGAGTATAAGAAAATACAAAATAAAAATATAAATCGAAAGGGCCGAAAAATAGCATATAAAAGTATTGCAAATATCTCGAAATAGGCGCCACTCAATTTTCCTTTCTGATAATGGTCTGATGCAAGATTTCGATATTCGAATAATCAAATGACGTTACTGTACGACGTGGCAGACTACGTTGTCGAGTTTAAATTTAGCTACTTGTTTTGGAAATGGCGGCTTCTTATGTGGCCTTGAACCTGACGTTCGTCGACTGATTTTAGGTTTCTCTATCGCTACGTGAATGCCGACTTGGAAACTCGGGGATACGTACGCAACAACACAACAGTGACAAAGATTTTTGTCGAAAGGGCTCGACTCTATCCGAACAAGCCATGCTTTATCTTCGAGGGCCGCATATGGACGAATGCCGAAGTAAGTCCCATTTCTTATATTAAAATTGCTAAAACTATTTATAGCAAAACAAAAGTAAAATGGAACAATACATTTTTATGAGTATCATAAATCCTGCTGTTATTTCACGCGATCAAGCATATAGTGCTACTAAAGTCATATGTGGAAATTTACGTAATGTTTAATAGATAATGTTATCACCGTGTTGTTCATTTACTCGATACAACGTACAGTAAAAATATTTGCACTTTATTTTACTTGGAAGCCAGTAATAATGAAGTGGTAGAATTATATAATTTTAATATATTATAGATAGATCAATACAGCAACAGGATAGCTTCGGTGTTCCAAAATGCTGGATACGTCAAGGGAGACGTGGTGGGCCTAATGATGCCGAACAGGCCCGAATTTGTGGCCACATGGTTGGGTCTAGGTAAACTTGGCGTTGTGACGGCCCTGATTAATACAAATCTGCGTATGCAGCCGTTGATTCATTGTTTCAACATTACCAAAGTGAAGAGTATCATCTACGCTAGTGAATTGGCATCAGGTAGGATCCAGATTACTATGAAGATTCAAATGCAAGAAAAATAATTAACTGGGCCTCATATTCTTTCCTTAAAATTTGTAAGCAGCCGATCTTTTTATTTTCAGCTATTGACGAGATCGCAGATCAGATCCAGGGAGTCGATCGTTATCAACTCGGTGGAAACCCTAATGAATTATCAGCCGGTGTAAAGAACCTGGATCAATTATTGTCTGAAGCAGGAACAGGTCAGCCGGTAGTGGATGAAGAACCTGGATACCGGGATAATTTGTTATACATTTATACAAGTGGTACTACTGGCTTACCTAAGGCAGCTTTGATGCCGAATTCAAGGTATATGCTTATAATCATATATATATCTACGTCATCTAAAAGAAAATGGGAGCCCCTAACAAATTGTAATTCAGAGTCAAATATTATGTCTATGTACTAGCATAGATTATTCATAGGCCCAGCAATTTTATTATTCAAAGGATATTGACCAGGCGTATGGGTAGTGCTGAAACAAGAGGTCAAGCAACTGTTGGACGTTAGTTGGTTTTTTTTTTGTTCGAGCTTGGCAAAATTACATTTTTATGTATCTGATAGTAAAGTTCATTTATATAACGCTAGAGCACTTAGACATAACGTGCGATCCATAATCCTGTCAGGGACGCCCCACAATAGTCGAGGGAATGGGATTAGGGCTGCCACGACTCCCATGAGTCTAGGCTAACGTTCCAGGCTAAATTTTCTAATTTGTTTTACACTTTCTCTTCACACTATTTTTCTTTTTTTTTTCTGTAGATATCTTCTGGTCATGGTAGCCACGTACCAGATGCTTGGTCTTAGGGCAAATAGTGATATTATGTATAATCCTTTACCATTATATCATATGGCTGGTGGACTGGTAGGAACTGGTTGTGCACTGGTCAAAGGAATTCCTAGTGTTCTCAGAACAAAATTTTCCGTCTCTGCTTATTGGACAGATTGTATTAAATATAATTGTACGGTATGTATTTATCCGTACGATATTAATCGATAGAGTATCTTGTATTTTTAAGCGTATTAATTATTGTACTGTATATTTTTGATTCATCAGATAGCTCAATATATTGGAGAAATGTGTCGGTACTTGCTGTCAGCTCCACCGCGACCGGAAGATACGTCACATCCTGTAAGATTAATGGTAGGAAATGGGATGAGACCACAGCTTTGGCAAGACTTTGTTAATCGATTTAGGATCGAACAGGTTACTGAAGTTTATGGATCGAGCGAGGGCAACACTAATATTGGTGAGTGGTATAAGAATTATGGGTATCGATTGATCCGATATTAATTATTTCCTTTTTTCATTTTACAGTCAACGTAGATAATACTGTCGGTGCTGTTGGCTTTGTGCCTTCGATTTTACCAAAGTCCCTACATCCGGTCGCGATTATTCGTGTCAATCCTGAGACCTGCGAACCGATCAGAGGACCGGATGGATTTTGTATCCGAGCGGAAACCAGTAAGTTTCGTATACATCGTTAAGAGTACGTTGATATGGTTAATAATTTTTTCAATTTTCTTTTCTTGTGTTTAGATGAGCCAGGAATGTTGATAGGACTTATAAAACAAGGTAATGCGTCTAGAGAATTTAACGGTTATTCGGACAAGGAGGCGTCAAAGAAGAAGACGATAGAGAATGTATTCACTAAAGGAGACAAGGCTTTCTTATCTGGTAATTAAAATGGAAAATTTTTGTTTTCTACGTGGAATGTTTTTCTTTTTTTAATTGTGACATTATTTCAGGGGATATTCTGAGCCAGGACGAGTACGGATACTTCTATTTCAAAGATAGGACGGGAGACACTTTCAGATGGAAGGGTGAGAATGTAGCAACAGCTGAAGTCGAGGGTGTAGTCAGTAACGTTGCTGGTCACAGAGACACAACAGTTTATGGCGTTCCGGTAGGTAGAAATAAAAAAATTAAAAAAAAAAACAATAAAAATTCAATAATCCTTATATTGATAACGTTAAATACTGAATATATCATGTGTGCTTAATGAAAGACTTCTGGAATAACAAAAACAAAATTGAAAAATAAGCATAGGAACGCTAAAGAATACTGACTAGTAATTTACAATTGGAATGTTGAACGTCATGATATTTTTGATACAGTAACCATTTTTTTGGTTCTCAAATCGCTTATAATCTATTGTCATTGTTTTTCCTTGAAAAAAAAAAGGTACCCGGAATGGAGGGGAAGGCTGGTATGGCGGCCATTGTCGATCCAGACAGTCTCCTGGACTTCAAGGCTCTCGCAGAAGGTCTTGATAAAGCACTCCCGTCCTACGCACGTCCCATCTTCCTGAGGATCGTTAAGGAACTGGAGATGACCGGTACATTCAAGCTCAAGAAGATCAATCTGCAGAAGGAAGGCTTCGATCCGAACAAAATCCAGGACAAAGTTTACTTTCGTTCTGGAAACAAAGAGTACGTTGAAGTCACGCCGGAGCTCTACGAGGAGATTATTTCGGGCTCTGCAAAGCTGTAATGGCGTCAATCTCGCGTGAAGTTCAATTTAAGTAGCGTTTCCATTACGTACTATCGATAGTTCATAGGATCGTGGTAAGAAGATCCCGAGACGTCAAACAAAAATGCAGCGGCAGTCGAGCACAGAACCAAAGAAAAAAGACAAAATATTTGGATTTAAAAAAAAAAATGGTGAATTATCTTTTCATAAAGAAATCGAAACTAAAGAAATAATAACATAAATACTTCAGGATGATGTCCACGCGACGTACGTGCGACGGGCTTGTTGAATCTCGTTAATGGGACATGCACAACAACAAAAAATGAACCAAGTGAAAAAAAAAACTGTCCAAAAACAAAGAACAAGAAGTAAGAATGAACGAAATACAAAGTAAAATAAAAATCGAGCTGTCTCTCGGTAATCGTTAGTACGAACTTAGCATTTTTAGGAATTTATTATACTCATAATAAAGCACGGAATCTTACGGCCACTCGGATGCCTGGTACGTGCCAGTCTAACATCTCGTTCCTGTTCACCTTTTTATCGATAACTATTATTATCGTTCCTATCGTTCTTCATCTCTTTAACCGTATGGTAAACACCGTCCTTTGGCAGTGTTAAAACTTCTTACCGCATCTTTCGTAGTTCGGACCAACGCAACGATGCTAATTAACGTTACGTTCCCATAACTACACGTAGACTAATTATTTATGTTTCTACTCTAGTCGGATAAGTGAACCAAAAAGTAAAAAAAAAAAGGAAAAAAAAGTCCTCTCAGAACGCGTGGTGGTGTCTCTGACATGTATATCTTGTGTGCAATCTGCTTGCGAGTAATAGGGCATCCATATACATACAATCGTAATTATGTACGAAATACGTGTTCGCGCACTTTAGATTACGTGTAACATAAACATAAACAAATATGTTATAGACAGGCTGCGATTAAAAGGGGAGGAATTCAATAAGGAGCTTTGGTTGAGGAGGAGTACGGGAGACAGATTGGATTGGATAAAAAAAAAAAGAGGGAAAAAGTATCAATGGAAAAATTGTGATAAAAATTTCGATGAGCCAGTAATCATTGACTTGTCGAACAATTTGTTATCTTAAACAAAGTTCAACTGTTTGTTCGTGGAACTTCGTGAAAATTGGTGAATGTACTTATCGACTAGTCGAAGGAACGTGGATCAATGAATTTTCGGTAAACGATGGAATAAGAAATAAAGAGAGGAGGAATGAAAAGTGTATGTCGCGTCGTGTGCCTTGCTCCGAGAGGTGTGAGAAAATATCGAATCTTGTCCTTTAATTTATCACTTAAGTGAGCACTATAATGAGCGACAGGGCGAAACAGTTAAAGATTCACTTGATAGGGCACTAGAAGCCGCTGCGTGTGTAAGGTTTAAGACTGAATGTCGTGAGTGATTTGTTGAAAAACAAGAATTGTTGGATGTAAATAAAGACAGTTTAAACACTCGAATTTTCTCGGGATTTCGAAGTTTAACGAGTTTACGCTTACTTTCATTACCCGTATCATAAAATAATGTCGATTGGATATATCAAGTGCGACGATTTATTTAGTAAATAATAAGCAGCCATTGTCATTCGTTAATTATGGAATGCTTTAATCGATCGTTTACAACAATTGTCACAGAACCTTAGTGTGTTGGTGTTTTTTTTTCTTTCTTCCTTTTTTTTTGGAGTAATAAAGAGCTAGGCACAATGATTATTCGCACGTAAAAATCAAACGAGCGCGATCAACGCGAACAATAGTTTTGTTCTATCACTTGTTCTTCTGAACCTTTAATACTTGTTCTTTAGGGAAGAAAAGGAAATAAACGTCTGCACAGAATTACTTTGTGTACTATTCGCGTATTAACTACAGCCTAGAAATACTGACTATTTGAGGAGTTTCATTGTTCCATCTCTTAGGAACAATGATGACCTTTTCACTTGCACAATTTTCTCGTGCTATTTTTGTCATAGCGCGAACGAACGTTGACCTTTCTTTGTTGTCATCATTTTGTGACACGCTAAATGCCGGCATGAAATTTACCTCGTTATCAGCTGGGTGGTATGGCTTTGGCCGTTTGCCCCATGCCTAAATTCGGACGACTACCAAACCAGGACATTTTCCACTCGAGGGTCTCCTGAAGGAGTCGCTCTTCTTCGGGAGAAAAGTGTAGAAGCGTGGCAACAGCTCTGGTTAAATGCAACGCCTGAAATGAACGAGAAAGAAAATTATGTATCTATGTATTTTTTTGTTGAACCTTAACAATTAAAGACTAAGGATGTCTTACTTCGTATTCTCTGCTAGTTAGGAACTTTATCAAGACATGTTTGAGATATTTGAAATTGACATCATCCTCTCTAGAATTATTCTGTCCGGCAGTAACAGTTTTTGATGAACTGGGATTCAAAATGGCCGCAGATGGTTCCGCGTCACTGTCCAAAGAAGATGAAGGGACTCTCAATTCTCGTTGAAGAGTCTTCTTCATATCGCTTAATCTTTGTTGCAGGACTTTGATTGTCTGTAGGATAAAGAGATATGGAAGAAGTCACTTGTCGTTATCTTGGACTTAAAAAATATTTACCTTTGTCTTCTCAATTAACTGCTCTTCCATGTCGGATAAACTGTTCTTCAGCATCTTTTCATTTCCTTCGATTCGCTCTCGGCTCCGTTCGGCTTCCTCCAATTCCTCCGTCCTTCTCCTCGACTCTTCAAGTGCCCTCGAGAGATCGTCGACCTCCTTACCCTTATTCTTGAGAGTGTCCGTGAGGTTATCAAGTCTATTTTGCAATTCCACATTCTCGACTTCTTGCCTGCGGCTTTCGTGCTTGGCCATTTCTACGTCCTGTGATATCTGGGCGTTTCTCAGCAATGCTCCATCCTTTTCGCTCCTTTCTTTCTCCAGGCAGACTCTTAGTGTAGCCGTAGCAGTTCTTTCGCTTTCCAAATTTTCACGTAGCCGGGCGACTTCCAAATGCAACGACGAGTTATTCGACTTTTCACCTTCGAACGAGAGTCGTAGATGTGCAACTTCTGATGTGGCTGACGTGAGTTTCGCATTGGTCTCCTCCAATTCAGTCTTCAGCTGCTTGATTTCTCGTGACGAAGATTCCTGCTAATTAAAAATTTCCAGTTGGTTATAGAAGAGTTTTAGACAAATTGTTTACGACGTGAGACATTTACATATGATTCATTTCTTTTTAACGACTAAAGTCAATGACCTGAGCTAACGTACTCTGAAAGGAAAGCGCTTGAGGCCAAAGACCCTAATTCGAAAAATACGAGTAGCATACCCACTTTCATTTTTGGTAACTTTTTTTATTCTTGTCAAATAAAAAATTAAAAGCACGTGCGTTACTTTGCACTACTGACTTCGCCACCGAATTAGTATCCGTGCTAATATGTATACAGCCACTGAATAACAATGAAAGATCAGCCATGAGTGTATAGGTGCGCGTGTGTCATTTTGAAAATTTTGGAAGGAGTGTAAGTGGCGTGTAAATAAGAAGCTGTTTGGGAATATATAAACAAACATGATATAGTATATATATATATGTTTCTGAAACAAGCAAAAAAATAAATACAAGAAAAATGTGTCTTTTTTCTCTTTACTCTTTATTCCTTAAATAAAGTGTACATAAAATGCTATTGTACATAAAAATATTATTACTACGATATACTGCCTAATTTAACGATAAACGGACGTGTAAGAAAATACTGTTTAACAGCTATGGCAAAAAGGCCATCTCTACTATTTGGTCTCGATTAAATTCTATACTTTCATTTGCTGCCATTCCTTAACGCCTTCTTCTCTCGTTCCTCACGCAAATCGTCGAAATCCGCGACATGCATATGTGAAAAAGATAAGACCAAAAAAATTAGCAAAAAATATTAATTACTAGAAAATAGCATTGCAGATATAAAAATATCATATTAGATGCCATTAAAAAAAAAGGAAAAGAAAACCTGTGCGTTCAGCATTCAAGCATCTTCAAGAGGAGGCATGCAGATCATCCGCGAAAATTTCGTCAGACACAAACGTCAAAGAGAGAAGAAAAACCTCCATAATATAGCAAGTTATCATAGCTGCCCAAAGAATAAAATTACTGTGGTGTTCTTTATGTAGCGAAAATACAAAATAGAAGGAACAAAGGATCTTCCTGGCAGATATTGATCTTCCATGGAAGATGATTCATGCAGGGTGTCAGGGATCACTTTTGGCGCAGAGATCTAAGAGAGCATTCAGGAGGGTCTCGGTCGGTAAAACAGAGAAAAAAAATGTTAAACAAAAAACTCTAACGTCCCTGAAATGCATGCATGACGATCACTGTATGTCGCGGTAACTCACGATTTGCTGTTTAAACTCCTCAACCTCGTAATCAACATTGGCCCGGAGCTCTTTCAGTTCCGTGGCCATTTCGTCGATGTCCTCAGCCATGCGCAAAAGCTTGGCGTCTTTGGTCGCCATAACAACATTGTTCACCTCTATTTCCGCCTCAAGCTGCTTTATCCTGGCTGCCAAAACTTCCTTCTCCTGTTCCACGCGTCTTCTTTCAAGACCTTCTTCGCCGGCTTGACGACTCAATCGGCCAACTTGAGTCTCCAAACTGGAAATCTTGCCGGACCAGCTGGTCTTTATATCGGACAGATGAAAATGGGTCTCTTCTAGTTTACGTTCCAATAGCGTCCGTTCCCTCATCAACTCGGCTATTCTCTCATCAACAGTGATCTGATCGTTACTTTGTAGAGCAAGTCGCTGTTCTAATACAAAAAGTTTGTCCTTCAAGTGTCGAACTTCTTCTTCGGTCTGCGCCAATTGGCTGGACAATTGAGCGCGTTCACGTTGGGTCGAATGTCGCAGTGTTTCCATCTCATCCTGAAAATGTTTATGCATTTCAGTATATCGTGGTGGGAATGATCTCTCGTCTTCTTAAACAAATCTCATAATTTTAAACAAGCTTTGATTAAAGTTTTAAAAATCATTGTTATTAGTAGGAATAAATTGACATAAAACCGTTTCAACAAGATTATGACGCAGACACAAATTACATACATACAATGCACTAGAAATAAGCAAAAAGCAAAGTGCATGATGTTTTACCATTTCTTTTTTAATGGCAATTCTTTTTTAATCATAGCATCACTTTGTCTTGCCATTTTCTTTTGTTTAATTGCCTCTAATGACTCTCTCGGGAGTACGAGATAGATATTCCTTGTGAAAAACCATAAGCACCCAGTTTTAATAGTAATAGTATCGACATTAATCATCAACACCAGTAAATATAAGTATTATGATATAGTATAGAATGTTAATAAAAAAAAAAAATGTATATAGTATCTAGCAGAAATGCGGCTAAGCCTTGAAGACGTACCTCTAGCGTCAGCCGTAGCAGCAGCAAATTAGCGGATAATACCGCCTAATCTCTGTCTCCGGCGTTTTCTCGTTTCTTTCAAAGACACGTAGATATCTTTCTCTCTCTCTCTC
>JARPRG010000373.1:220861-267961 GCA_031001745.1 Hartigia nigra
TCTCTCTCTCTCTCGTTTTTTGCGCTTTCTCTTCAGCGCATATAAAACGCTTGCGCGTTATTTAAACAAATTTTTTTGCACTAAACTTTGCCCACGTTTCATAACGCTCTTTCGCGTGTCGAAACCCGCGAAACTTTCGAACTATTGCTCGAGTTAGAATTGTGGAGCAGATTTAAGCCCAAGCCGCGATTAGTTTGGTACTAATTCAATAAAAAAAGTAATGGAAAATAATAAAAGTACTACGTAAAAAGGCACGCAGGATATTTTCCCAGAGCTATGAAACACCACCGGGTTTCTATAAAGTTTCCCAATATGCCATCACAGTTAGAGAGACTCATAGTGTGAGGTCCAGCGTATATCATGTGTGAGCTGTAGTTGTCGTGCATGTGAGAATCATTTAAAAAATAATGAAAATAAAAGAAAAATGTGCAGAGGTAAAAAAAACTAGCAAACTGTGACAAAACAGAAAGCAATATTCAAGTGGTACGGCTGAAAAACACTTATGAACTAGAAAATTATGGAGGAATTTTGTTTTGGATACAGAAGCATTTTTAGATTCTAGGTATGTTAACTAATATTTAATGGTAGCTATGAGCTAACAAATTTTCATATTGTCACTAATATCGACAATTCTGTCTTCTAATGCACAATGGCATGGCATAAATACAATTTTGCTTTTCCATTATTACGTTAACGAATAAAATCTAGTATACCGTCATGCAGGATTCTAGGTAGATTATGTGTTTGAGAACAGATATTTTGAAAAATTTTCTAGTAGGATATGTAGTTTTCATATATTTGCTGCTGTTGTTGTTCTAACGAATTTTGATTTTATGGATAACATCACATAAATGATTAGTTATTGCACCAGAAAAATTGACAAGATCGAGAAAAATAATATACCAAAATAAAAGAGAGTAAGATAGTGATTCAATAATTCGCAAATGGTAAATCATGAGCTATAATCACGTTACTCACCTGTACGTTGTTCAATTCGTCTTCGTAGCGTCTCAGACGTGACACTTCGGCTTTCAGAATTTCAATCTCTGATGCAGCAGCTTTTAATTGGTGCGTTTTTTCTTGAGCTTCTTGTTCCTTTGCGAGTAACTGAAAAATCATTATAAAAAATTTCTTGCGATGTCCATGAAAATGTAAAATCGTTATTGAACTTACGAGATGCTTAATTTTTGCCATCTCTTGCGTTTGAAAGCCTTCCAACTGCTCTGTCTCTTCTTGATAAGTGTGGAGCTTCCTTTTGTACTCTAGAATTTAATAAAGACATTTTATATATTAAACCACCATCAGTTATGATAACAAGTTACTTAAGATCCATTGGCTATATAAGATATTGATTGATCTAAATAACGAATACTATACAAAGAGATCTTTAATATTTTAATACCTTCTGCACTACGTAAGGCAAGTTCTAAGGTCTGTTTGGCGCTGTCAGCCTTCAGTTTCTCTTCTTCTAATTTTGTTTTATCTTTATTAGATTCCTTAGTCTTCTTCGATTCCTTTTCCTTATCCAAAACCGCCATCCTCCGATCCTCTTCATTTTTTTCTATCTTCTTACTCTTTCCACCTTCAGGATTTCTTCTCTCGTCTTGTAATCTTTCTTTGTCCCGAGATCTTGTTCCTTCATTATCTTTGTCATTGATATTTACTATTAGATCCTCCTCTATCTTTTTGTTCGGTTTAAGTTCTCTCTTCTGAATTGATTTATGGCACTCATCTTCCCGATTTTCAAATCTCCTGATATCCTTACCAGATTGCTGTGTGTTATTGGAATGTCTCACTTCAAAACTATTCTCCCTTTTCAAATTTGTAGTTTGTATGGGGGAGCCACCTTCACGAGAACCATCCAATGATATTTGAGAACCACTGATACTGCTCGTGGAACCAGCCTAGACGAATGGTGGAGAAGAACATGAGATAAAGCGAAGAATAATTACTCCTATTACATAAATTAAATTACTCTAAATAAGACATCTTACGAATGGAGATACAGGAAAGAAAAACAATATTTCAGGAAACGATAAACTCAAGAAAAATAGAAAAACATTACAAGCAAAGTGAATGTAATGCACAATCAATGTTATTATTTAGAAAATTAATTTACTACCTGAGACAGATGTTTGGTATTAACCCCACGTATGGTACCGGCATTTCTTACAACGGTAGACACGTCGCTACCAATTTCCTCGCGAATTTTGTTCTTGAGACTGGCGAACATGACGTAACTCTGGCAAGTCTACCCTGGATGACAGCTCGTAGCTAGTACTAGAGGTGTCAACGTCACGCGTCCGTACTATGGAACCAGGGCGAAAGTGGATCACTGGAAGTCCACCTGAACGTCCAGTTGGGAAAACAGATAACAATTCATTTGTGCATATAGCACTATCAAGCTTCTAGAAAAACCGGCTTCCGATTTGGATAGATTACTTTATAATGAAGGCACGCGTAGCGACTAAAGCGCCAGACTCGCTGACTTTTTTAAGGACGTGGAAAAGAACCTTTTGAGCACACTCTGACGAAAATGGAGGCGCCAAGGTCGAACCTAACAAATACCGAGACTGAGGCAAATCGCTATTCCAGACTGAATTAGTAATAACCACACTACGACGTAGATCAGACTGAAAGCGAGGATGTTACTCAGGCCGAAGATCATCAGGCCAAGAGTTAATTGAGCTGCCGTTCGTACAGATTCTTGCATTATGTGTAACGGGAATTTCAACTTTCGTAAATGTCTTGTGATTTCTTACATTCTGACCAATAAGTCGTGTCAAGATCTAGGGACATTTTCCAAGCCTGGAACAAGTTCCAATTGAATTCTGAGTACGTACAAGATAAAGGAAATCCATTGCTATTGACATTTTTGAGGTTAACGTCATAGAATATTTTTGAATGACTATACTATATTTGTAATCGTAACTCTCTTTTTATTAAATAATAATTGTCGAAAATTGTTTAATGAATCTTAGACAGAAGTGTCGAATGATGCTTGACAAAATTCCAATTTTATGGCGGGTAAATGTAATTTTTTTTCGTCACCATATATAGGGAATTTGCGGCAGTTTACAATCCTGCCTACTGGTTGACCAATCATGTACAGTCTGAAACAGCGCTCGGCGCGGCAGCATCGTGAAACATAGTTTAAACTGTTGACGGTTTACATCAGCAGCACTGTGAAATTTTGTGTGATTTGAGGTGCTCCGAAATTATTAATGGAATAACAAGTTTTGTATTGTAATACTCATTCGATTTTGAGAATCAAAGAACAATGGCGGATTTCCCGGACGACACAATGATGTCGGTGAACTGCTATGACATGTAAGATACATTTTACTGTTATCTTAACCCTTTCTATGTGGTTGACACTTTTTTTTTATAGAAACTGCATCAAAGTCGGCATTTTTATTTAGGAGATATATACTTTTTTGCCTCCTTTAATATCACTAATTCCCGACGAATATGGCGATCAATATAACAGCCTAATTCCGTAAAATAAATTTTTTTAGAAATATTCTGAAAAAGGTTGACGGAATTCCCAATATTGAAGAATATTTTGTATTGTATTGAAAACAATTATATCGCTTACTCGTTATATATTATTTTCCAATATTTTACGTGCATTCGTGCACGTTCAGTTATCCAGTGGACGATAATGACGGATTAGGTATATGTAATTACTATTATAAAATTATTTTATTGCAAGGGGTCGTTTACCTGGTCGAGAAGGTTTTGCACCTTGCTTCAATATTTACGAATTCTGTCAGTTATATTGAATAAGTGTGTTTAACTCACTGCTTAATAATCAAGTATTTAAATGTATAAACAGAAAACGTAATGATATACAAAACATTAGTTTATGGACCAATAAGATTCTTCTTCAAATCCGGAAACATTTAACACGTGCGGACCACGTGCTTTTTTTAAACGAAAAGAAAAGCAATATGCGTCCCATATGATTGCTCAGGTCGAATATCGAGTCCGAACTAATGAATAGAAATTTATTAATATTCCTAACACAGTGCCGCTCACTAGCGCCTAACTACAATGGTGGAATAGTACAGTTATGAAATCCCCCTTGTAAATTCGAACACTGTACACAGTTATATTTTATACCTGTAGCAAGAATTACTTTAGGGTACACAGAACAAAACTGAACCAATTTATAATCTGCTTAATGTAGTTAGCACCCAAGTAATAGGAAACGTGTGCAGCTGACAGCGATAACAATAGAAATGACAGACATTAATGTCATTTTAACGCCATCATTTTCATTTGTAACCAATCGTGACTTGGTGTTTATTATAACGGCCTATCTACTTCACCGAGGTCAAGAGTCACGCAGCGTAGTAGTTGTATTCATTTGCACGACTGTGCAGAAAATAATGCACGGCAATCATTGCGTCACGGTAACAAATTTTTTCAAATATCAACAATTCGGGTAAAGATATTTTACTAGAGCCCCCTATATTTCATAAGTTTATTTAAATCCCGCACTACAATTTTTTTTCTATATTAAAAGCTCCAAAGTTGAGAAGCACTGACCCCTTGATCGATGCTTATGTGCCCCGTTTCGCCTTTAGGTTAGTCTGGTCCCCCTCTACGTACGTCTTACACTATGTTGCTTTTATACCTCCACGCCCCTTCGTCTCTACCCCTCTCTGCAGGGGACTCTTCCATCCCCTAACGGACGCCATAGTAAAGTCTCTGGCAAAGCAAAGCCGGGTTAACCGCGCAGCAGCCGTTAGTCGTCCCAAGTCCGTCGAAGAGTTTGGATCTCCCATTTTTTTTTTTCTACACGGCTAAAAATACTTGAAAAGTGTCTAAAAAAATATCTATTGGCAAGATCGAATCGGCGTTTCCTTCTTTTGTTTCTTCGCGTCTCATGTTACGAGACGTCGGGACTCTGAACGACGAGATTGGCATTTCCTTTTCTTGCTTGGATTCGTTTATATATTTGATATTACAATGGGACCGTCTAGACCATGTGTTAAGAAAAGATTACTTTTCTTGAAGAAAATGGTTAAGAAGGATAGATTACCGAACGAATGACGTTCCAAATCATTTGTTAATCGTATATAATATTTGCGCGAGTGACTGTGAGTGAGTGTGTGTACCCATGTATGTTAAAATTGCGCAAACTGCATCGCCTGACTATATACGGATACGTTTAAGGGATTTACATACGCAAGAACTATATCGGTTTGATAGGGGAGACTGATTTGCAACTAACATTCAATCATAGTTTATATATGTGTATATGTAACGTATATATTTACATTTTGCAAAAGATAAGCTTACGCTTCTGGTGTACATGTGATATTATCTCGTTTCATCTTAAACGAGAGTTATCTCAATTGATCGGTCCAGAACAGATGTGCGCAGTGACGGTTTGTTATAAAAAAAAAATTGACGTGCACGTGCCACAGTGATATTAAAGACAATTTGACAGGTAGACATTTTGAAAAAGTAACCGAGCCAAAGAAATCATAAAGACATATCGAACGGTACATTCGCAATAAGACAAAGACAACTTTTGTTCCTTCATTGATTCGTACTTGAGTTACGAATGTTGACATTGCCAAAGTAGTGCCAAAGGGTTTAAGAGTTACAAGTGTATGCAGTATTAGGTTTTTTTTTCTAGTTTAAGATTGTTATATTAAACATTTGGCGTGAAGTTTAAAAAAAAAAGGCATCAAAATGTTTTTCGGTGGATACGGATATTCGGGACAGAGTCAAAATAATCCAGCTTCGCCGACACGTACCAGTGTTTGGGGCAGTGCTTATAGTCCCTTTAAAAGGTAAGAAAAAGAAGCAAGGAAATTGCCTAGAATATAATTATATTTTATAATTGCAGAAACGTCATTTAATGACCTGGCTAAAGTGCATTGATGTGAAAAAGTAGTTCGCCCACGGAACTCCCACGTGTATGCATATATGATACAGCAAATGAGTGCAGTAAACAAAGCCAACAAAGAGGAACTAATTGTTTAAACAGTTTAACTGCCAGTTAATTCACTTAGAGTCTTGTTAATTGATGAAACTCTGTACGTTTAGAATGGATCGTTCTGTTGGTACCACTGGGGCTTACGTTTGTCTGTTTTCACTTGCATAATGATAAATGCTGTTTACACACACGATGATTAATAGGGAAATCATTTCTTAAGGTGGTCGAAACGTTTCTGTAAATCTAGAAGAATCTAAGCTTACTAACAATATTATCGACTTCTCTCATCGACTTGGAATTCGTTTCCAATTGCTCGTACAGACTAAATTGTTTTCTTAACCCTTATCATTTCGCGTCGTAAACCGCCCTTTTGATCTGTTTACTATCTGATTCATACGTGTACTCACGTACACCATATCTTCCTAGGTTTACACTCCCGCTTACTTTGTCTTTCTAAGAATTTACTGTATAATCTTGTCTCATAATACTAACTAAGGGTTTTACCAGTTTTACTCTATTTACCCGCCTAAGCCTACGCCTAAGCACGTACCTACGTAGTACTTTCGTATATTTTTAATTCTGATATATAAGCCTATTACTGTGTTAATGGCGATGAATAGGTACTTTGTATTTTAATAACGATTTTCAAGAGTCGATGCACGCGATAAATGAATGCAATGAGAGAAGTGAATTTTGCTGTAGTAAAATGAGCACTTTTTTTCCTTTCTAAGCCTGGTGTATTAGACAAATATTGTATACGGGTTCACAACTTTCCTGCCTACGATGGATATTGATTGCTCGCAGCATCCCCCATCTTGCCAGTGACGTCACGTTCGGATCAACTGTAGAACTTACATCCCCTTTATACTCGTCGCAGCCTGAAACGCATAACCACGAATTCACACTGTGTACAATGAAAAGATTGTTGATGATTTTTCTTAATTTTCTTCCAAGGATACACTGTTTAATTTTAATGAATCATTTCACTGATTTATCTCATCCTTGATCGGTTTTTGTGATCATTCATGATTGATACAACCTTCTACGTTGTTTGACCATGTGCACCGAAATGAAGACTAATTTTTGGCGTTGCACGGCCATCGTTTAATGACACCTACGTTCATCAAGATTATACTCTTTCGCTATTCTTTTTTGTCTGACCACCCTATGATAAATTGTGAATAAAGCGTCATGAATGGAAAGGATACAGTGTCGCTCTTAAAAACGGGGGTGCAATTAGGGAACTATTTTTAGGGGACTTACTCCACCCTGTAGGGAACCCAGACACGTGTACCTTATCCGCCTGCTTAGTTTCCGCTATCCAGAAAGCGTATCTTCTATTTCACCATATTTTTGTATCTTTAATTCCTCACTGCGGAACCAGCCGATCTACATAAATCCTTACATGACTTTGTTATACGTATAATTTTTTCATTTAAATTCGTTTTCAAATTCAACGTTCATTTTACGTTTCAAAGTAGTTCTCTCTATACTGTATTCTGTGGCATATTGTATGTCTGCAATTACTCATCGTGGTAATTGACGCGCTAACGAATACATTCCTTGACTGAAGTGAAGGGTGGAGAGTGGGATTTTAGAGGGTCGTTGTAAAGAAAGTACTAGGATTAAAATAAAAAAAAAAAGGATACTAAGCAAAGGACAGAGGCAGAATCGGTATTCTCGCTGCATCTGTCAGTGTTTGATTCTATTTTGGCCGACTGCAGAGGCGCTGCTCTCGCGAGCTTTTTTATCCCTTTGGATCATCTAAATAAGCCCGCGCGAAGATTCCGAGAACTCTGCATCGGGATTGGTCGGGGTTATACGATGATGCTCCAACGCGGTGAAGACCAGGTACACGCGAGTTGTCTTGCTCGGAAACAAATTAGATCTTCTGCTTTTTCTCTATTTCGTATAGCTGCTTGTATCGTCGCGCTAGCCTCTTCAGTCTTCTTGTTGGTTCTCTCTTTTTTTTCACAAAACTCGTCTTTAACTTCCTTTACTCCTCTTGAAAATTGTCTGCCGTCCACAAAATGTACACACTATCCACCCATGCCTATTTACGTGCATCTTTACACTTCTTTTTAGCTTCTTTTACTCGCCCAACGCAATTTCAGATTTCCGGGTTTCGTGATTTCGTAATTCACGAATTCTCGTATTGGCCTTCATCCAAAGTTTTACCAGCTTGGCTCTACCAATAATAGTCGCACTCTAGAATCTAAATCAGGATACGATCTTTTAACGCGATTTGTTTTCTTTTTTTTTTTCAGAAAATTTAAATTTTCCGTATTCCTCTAGTCAAAACTGATTCATTTCGATCGTGCATACATTTTTCGTATTACACGTAAACACATGTATACAGTTGACGTTCAATTCTTCTGATTCAGCGTCAACGTGTCCTTTCGTCGCTGAAGTAAATTCGCCATCGTTCACAAGGACCACACAAAGTTTTCTATTTCCATCGTGGAGTCTGCGAAAAAAAAAAATGAAGAGAATCCATTCTTTTTTTTTTTTTACACAGAGTTCAGACGCTGCGCAGACTATTTGTATGTTTGCCATTTTTTTCTATATGTTCTTTAGTCTTGCCCTTTCACTCTCAAGCCATATTTTTTTTTGACAGTGTAAAATCACGTGTACTCCATGTACGCTTCCCAGAATCTTCTCAGTATTTATATTTACATTTATATATAAGTCAGTGCATACCAATCTCCATAGTGAATCAAACGATCGAACCCATCTTGACTGCCACCATGTTAGAATCACATAATAGGAAAAAAATTCCATATGGTTTAGTACATATATTCGAATCCTATTTACGAGGGGGATACGCCTCTGGATATATTGTCGCCATACGTCACAATTATAACAACCACATCCCAACCAGGAAGGGAGTATCATAACGAATAAGAGACAGGGTCCATCTTGAAGAGGTTTAGATGTTAACTGCGTAAAAATATACACATGGGAGCTACGGTGTATGGCAACCAGATGTCACGTAATCGTTACGTGGGATTATCTTAACTCGTACAGAAGAGACTGTAGTAAGATGACCGATATGAATTTCTCTACCACACCCAGTATAATATAGTATACACATGTGTTAGAGGATCCTTAAAATGTATAGCTAAGAAACAGTGTCTCTGTATATCTTTCTTTAAAATAATAATATAAATTTATGATTATTTTTTGTCTATATTAAAGAAAAGTCAACGATCTTATGTAATATAACGATTTATTTAATTGTAAACATAAATCCCAAGCTCGGGTAAACAAGAATGATTGTCAATAGTCAACAATAACATAGTCAATTTTTCAATGGTGAATTGTCAGGTAGCGCGTTACTTAATAATGATGATCAATACCGCCACTGTTGTGTACAACGGGATGGAAACCATGCTTGTCCACGTGGTATTTGACAGTCCTGATGTTGCCGCCAGGTTCGTGAAGGGAGTATTCGCCGGTGACGTGGTCTCCTGTGGGTTAAAAAAATATATTTGTAGCATCCAACCATTTGATCCTGGTCCATGGGATTTTTTCTGCTTGTCTGTTCTGATAAGATTCGTGTACAAGAGGTATTTATTTTTTACCATCACGGTGCTCGTGCGCTCCATGAAAGTCCTTAGTATGGTGATCCTCGACACCGTATGAAAACTTGTAATGGGGCGCAGCGACGTAGTCATGGTGATGGTGCCCATGCTTATCCGTCCAGCTTATTTCGTGATCGTGTCCGTCGACTGGTCCATGGTAATGTTGGAAGGAATGGGCCCTGTGGGCAGAAGCTCCTCCGGTTGCGATAGCAACAAGAGCTAGGGCTAGGATAATCTGAGGGGAAGAAATATATTAATTTTGGAAAAAAAAGTATATTAATAAATTTTGGATATTGTATACCTTGAAAGCCATTTTACTTTAGCGAATGTCTCCTTCACTTTGCTAGCGGCAAACTAGACTGATTGTATGACGGTTTGTCAAAGCCCATTTATACCCATAAAGTACATTGAGTAACTTCTGGTAGTGTCATAGAAATCGACAGTGGGGAATCGCGAACGAGACAGTATTTACCGTCGCGTAAAACGGTATGTGTTAAAGATAGAAAAAAAGGGCGGCAGATTTAAGCGTAAAACGCCGAGGCGTCGATCGAGCGTGAACGATGGGCGCGTATCGCGCATGCGCGCTATGTTGTTAATACGACAACGAAAGGAACTGCGGGTGATAAAATGGCGGAAAGAAATTTGCTAAAGAAGTGGCGAATTTGACGTCGAATGAGCAGACCTGTTATAAGATTATTATGCCACTGGGTACCTTTTTTTTTTATTAACTCAGTACGGTAACAGGTGCGGAGATCGCACCCTGGTACCCGATGGAGACAACGGGACCGCTTATTCTGCAACGTTTGAAGTACAAGCGGAATGTTTTATAACGCTATGCATTTGATGTTTTACGCGTTTTATGTTCTTGCGTAATAATTTTCGCTTAGCGTGGGTGCAAAAATAATGTTAGGTTGAGTTTAATATTCAATCAGCTTTGCATAATTTGTCAGAGACAGCTGTATCGAACTCTGAGATTAGTCAGTAAATCTGTAATGGATATTTATGCTGTGTTAATTGATATGGACAGATTTCGTTTTATAAGTCTAGTAAATCTTTTTTCTTCTCTCATGCAAGTTACACGTCATTAACCCTTCGACATGGTCGAGCCCTTTTCCCTTTCCACCCTTCTGAGAACAGGGCGACTTTGAACTCGGTTTTTGCGGCGTCCGACTATTTCCAGCTTCGAAAACACGAGGACGCTGTTTCCTGTCCCTTTTTCTTCCGACCATCTTTTTTTCTCACTGTTTAAAACTCATCTTGCCTGCGCATCCGTTAGATGATTTCTAAAGACTTTGTCTCCATCATTTTGTGTTACAGCACAAACACACCCTTACCGGACATCACAATGAGCCAAACACTTCCACTGCTCAATGGTAAGTAAAGTGACTTTTTGGCCACAACGTAATTTGATTTCTTTTTTGTTTTCATCATAACGCAATCTAGAACACAAGATTAAATTGTTACTATAGCAATTGGCACTGGGTCCAATTTCATATTCGCACATTAACCTGATTACCTGTGTATGTAAGAGTAGCTTATGAAACAAAATGAATAAGATCATTATCAGGTTTATATGAGTGACGATCGTAAGGTTTATCGGCCATTGAGACTGATTGGCTTATTGTCTAAGTAATTGACTACTGATAGTTATGACAATGATGGGAGCAACCCCTTGCTTCGCCTTCGTTATTGTTCATTTCCGAAGCAATTGACCAACCAATGAAACCGTCTCTGACGGATATCGTGTAGAGAAGCTATAAAGCCAGCTAATAATATATATATATGTATATTGTTGTCCTTTCGATACTTCATGTCGCTTCTAACAACAATACTTTAAGGCTGATCGGATGTGACGTCCATTTAGAACTTTTAAACGGACTATTTTTATGTCAATCGGATTATGTCACACTAGGGATCTAGTTGATGTCGAATGGACGCGTCTGGGTCCTTGCGAAAACACACTCTATTTCTAGTTATTTTTGGTCGCTTTTACTCTTGGCACAAACATCACGATTTCCACGCGAAATGTGGCTCGCCACATGGTGTCGTCACAATATTTACTACTTGATAGTCGAATATTTTACAATGAATATTTTCGTTTTCCTTTTCTTTATTCTTATCTAATCGCTTTTCGAAGGACTGAATATAATCTTATGTCCCTCTTAGATAATACGTATTGATAATATTCCTTATTTGTCACTATTTTTATTCTCATACTTAACCGTGGGGCTGTAGACTTAAGGAGGATTTCTAGGAAACGTAGTTGGGATGCCGACAGTGGCGTTAAAACAAACATTAGGGCAGCTCGTCTATATTTACACGAAGCTAGACCAGCTAGATGCGACGGATAAAGAGAAAGAGAGAAAAAGGGATTATGACTTAGTCATTGTGTTTCTTGATTTCGCAGCCAAATGCTTGTTTCGACATCTTGTTTAATCTAAAGCTCCAATCTAGTATACGATATAGAAGACCGTACGATAAACATGGCTATTGTGAATCCCGTGTAAACTTCTCGAAAATAATGGTGTCTGTTCGAATTGCGCGGGCAACGAACTGCTCCCGGGTCGTCTTAATTTACTTAAAGCACCAAGGAGAAAATGCTTCTTGGCGCTTCCTGCAAAATCCCAGAACAGCTTCGTTGCTTTTGGCATGGATTTTGGCAGGCTCCTCTTCCGGGATCCAATGAATCGATCGTCATTGTTAACTATTATGGAGATATTCGGGTTGTTTGTGCATCGGATTAGCCTTTTTTTGTCTTTTCTTCTTTGGATTTTACTGAAACGGAAAATATAAAAAATAAATACAGGTTCCTAGGATAATAGAATTATAAAAATTTGATTGATGATCGATACGTATTATAATGTATCTTTTGACTTATCTCGCTGCGGCTGTCAGTTCCGGTCTGGGATTATTAAAAAATTCGAACTCATTTTGCTTTGCTTTTCTTATTTTCACTGTATTTCCGCACGAGACGGACGCAACATTTTTTGTTGAAAAAATTGGAGTCCTAGTCACGATGACAAGCCCGTCAAAATCCATCCAGTGTATCTCGTATTACAGGAAGTAGACAGAACGAAGGGTCCGCTTGGCTTATTAAAGCTGGAGGACGTCGCGACGCATTTATTTTCGTAGCGTCCCGATGTCCACAGTGTCGAAATTGTGATCCGTGCGTTAGAAACTCCTCAATTGTTTTAGTCTACCTAAAAATTCATTAAACAATTAAATTGACCAATGATCATTATCACTTAAAGTTTTTTTTATATATTTCAATATCCGTACATAAACGAAGAATTTTTGCACGTAAACAACCGATACTCTTACATCAGGCAGCAGACTGTCGGCTTCTCTTACGGTCCAGTTGCATATACAATTAGACGTTCTAATTGCAAGGGCTCGAGACTTGGCGTTGCATCCTGACGACATAAAGATAGTTCGAAGCTTTCTGGCTTAAATGTGTCATCTATAAATACGAAGCTGAACTCCTGAACACGAGGCTCTGCCACGAGTCAATATGATGCAGCAGAGAACCTCGGACACCACATTGTAGTGACTCATACGAGTTTTCAACAAACTGACCAGGGACTGAGCACCATAATCCGTGTGGTCCATCGACTTGAAACACAAGACATTCATTGTAAACTTATGACGTACCTTAAAACAAGAGGTTCAAGATTAGTGGGAGGTCAGAGATATGAAAATCTGATATCGTGCTCAATTAACTTGAGAAAGATAATTATCAATTGTAATATAGATATTGTAATAAATTATTGCTTGAACAAGACTTGGTACTATTTTGTTTTTTTTTAAACGTTTTATAACAACAGATGGATCAGATGCATCTCTTCACTTGGCACGATATTCTTTGAGCTATGTACGACTGTTGCTCAGGGTCGTAGCATCGCGGGAAAAATAAAATTAGCAAAACCATTTGGTTTGGGCTAGCAAGGGTACTGCAATACGGATTCGCTTTTGCTGTCGTCATCCGGGACGTTTAAATTGTCGGGACTTCATTTTATTATATCTGTCCGTGTGGAGCTGCTTTGAGTGATGGGACGAGCGTGAGGAGTCTGGAGTAAAATTTAAGAGAATTTAGTACTGCAGTTTGGACCTAGGCTATTCCTTGGTATAGATATCCGTACAGCCTTCAAGTCGATATATAGATATATTGTAAGAGACATTGTTCAAGTGTTTGTCGAGCGGATATAATTTTAACAGCACTGAAACGTATTATTGCGATGCATCTACGGTCGGTTGGCTTTTTTGGGCACAGTGCAAAAACAGTCTTCGAGCAGTCGGTGTGGTCCAGGAGTATCTTCATTTTCGTGTAACTTCAGTGAGATCTTTGATCATCGATAAACGAAAATGTGAAGAATATTCATTTCACGTGTCCTTATGGGATGCAGTAAATCCAGGCTGGACTCCTCAAGCGAATTGACAGACAAACCCATAAGGATTGAAGTGATGCTGGGTAGGCATATGTTTGTATATATGTTTTTATCTGAAAATTATCTCGTTAAAATGATGAACCCACATGCAGTTTGACGTCTGGATGGTTTGATTCGGTGTCTGAAAGGTAATTGAGAATAAGATAAAGTCTCTTCAAGAATCCTTGACTTAATTGTATAAATGGTCGTCACTCGTCTTACCACTGTGGTTGGTTGACCTGCTTGATTGGATCATTGCTCTTCTTGCGAATCTTTCTTATCCTCGACATTATCCGTCATTCGTTAGAAGATGCACCTTTGCTTGGGTTCAATAATCCAGAATTGTTTACGTTGATGAAACTATGTAAGATTAAATTCGTCGTTAAGGCGAATTTAAAACGTAAAGGAGGTATTTCATTGTTAATAGCCGTTACTAAAATCCGACAGTGAAGTTCGAAAGATTCGAAAACAGACCCTAAGCGTCAGCTATATGATCTCTTTCGTTTGTTTTGAAAACAAAACGTAAATCTCGATGTGGAGACTGAATTGTTCTGGTTGCCTTTCTCGTGGATCATGTTTGCCACGTGAACGGCGAAAATCTATTCCTGGGGCCTTTAGGTGTGGTAAATTCGAGGTGTTGGTTCCTGGTGATGCGGTGACTCGAGTTTATCCATTTCCCGAATGAACAGTATGCTTAAAAAAAAGTGTTGAAACTTCAAAACTTAAGATATTAAAAGGGGACATGTGAAGTTTCCAAATTTTGTAAAAATTTACTCGTTTATATTGAACTGGTTGATTATTCTGTTATTAGGTACGCACGTGAGGTCACCTGGCAAGACATCCCCGACTGGGGTTATTGGGGGTGTACCCGGGATCGGAGCCGGGGGTAGAACCATGAAGGAATACGAGGACCAATTGGAAGCCTTGAAGAAGGAAAACTTCAATCTCAAACTTCGAATTTATTTTCTAGAAGAGAGAATGGGTATTACTTCAGCAGACGAAGGTGCTATCAAAAAGAATATTGAGCTTAAGGTACCTAATTGAAAAATTAATTTAACTAATGCCATTAGTCCTTGTGATTATTATAAATGTATCATGCGGGGTGATCTCTTTAGGTGGAGGTGGAATCCTTGCGGAAGGAAGTAATCGAGAAGCAGGACCTTCTCAGTCAAGCGGCAAAGGCTTTTGAGCTTATTGAAGAGCAGAAGGAAGTATCGTCGCGCAACCAGGCACAGTATCAGCAATCACTTGAAGCTGAACGTGAGAGGATAGCGCAACTTGAGAAGGGTACGTAATGATATCGCAATAAATATGTTATGTTATATTTTAAACACATACGCCGTTACTGCCAATCGCTATTCGCTAACCTCGTGACCTCTGATTAGAACTGGAAGAGTACAAAGAGAAGGTGATGGACAGTTCAACATACTACAAAGAAACTTTTGGTATAACGCCAGAGAAAGCGCTGGAGAATGAAGAAAAATTACACCAGATGGAAGAGTTGGTGGCATCTCTTGAGGCTGAGGTAAGAGTGATTTTGGATTGTAATATTTTTTTCGTGCATTATAAATACCTTTTATCTGTTTATGATATTTAACGATGTACATGAATAAGTTTGTTGGTTTAAAAAGTTCAGATACTCATGTAAGAATGCGGGCCGGGAAATATGGGACGTCTATCACACTATCTAATATGATTACGTTCACTTCCTTTTTGAACAGGAAACTACAGCCTGAAGTGCTAACTCAATGTGGCAGCTGGTAGTTGAATTTGCTGTTTCGCTACCAGTGGCCATATCCTCGCGGTAGTGATTCGTAGCCAGTTTTATTTATATAAACCATGGAGGTTGGTGAAAATTTGTTTTGGGCACTTTGAATTGAAGGATGTTCATTGGAAACAATAGAAATTTGTATAATGGAAATTAGAGAATGCTGAGTGGTACGATGAATAATCTTATCTCGTGTTTTTTCGTTACTTTCTAAGCTATCGACATTCTCTTTCTTTCGTTTGCATCTTCGATTATGTAAAACGAAAGATCAGTGAAGTTTGAAAACCGAATATTTTCTGGTACGTAGCAATATTCTTGTCGCTTCGTTCGTGTAAGATAAGGAGGGTTCATAGCCGATAAGAGAGGGCAACCAATACTATGGATTTCGTGCAACAATCTTCAGTGTTACCATGAGCATTCCGTTGGTAAAATGAGCATTGCTTTTGGTGGTTTTAGGTAAAGCAGATTACAGGGAGTCTCGAGGAGGAGAGAAACTGGGCATTGGAATTGGAGAGCGAGAGGGATCAGTTCAAGGAGCGTTTAACGAGCGAGATCAAACTACGTGAGACTTTGACAATCGACAGGGACAAAGAAATAGATACTCTGCGAGAAAAGGTTAGGGAGTTGGAAGATCAGTCCTTCAAAAAAGAGAGCATCGTACAGCAGTACAAAAACGACCTGGCCGAGAAGGAGAGAATCATTCGCGAGAAGAACAGCCTCCTTGAAGAGAAGATCAGAGCATATGAAGATCTTGTTGCTGTTTCTGAGAAGAGGAAGAAACAAGTTGATCAGCTGAGAATTTCCGTCAAGTCGAGGGACGACGCGCTTACAGATCTCAACAACAAGCATCGTACACTTTTGTCCCAGGTAATTGATAAAATTGACAAACTTCAATCTTCAACGAAAATGTCACATATTATTTCAGTGGTAGAGTAGTTGTCTTGCATTTATTGGATTTTGCCAGAAGGTTAATATTATCCTGGTATGTTTCAGTTTGAAAATAGCAACGCCAGACGTTACTCGCCTCCTAGTAGCCCGTCGACTTTAAACTCCTTCGAAGACTCGCAGTCGCCTAGAATGGGTCAAAGGTCAACTCGTTTCAACAGCCCACCGAAGACCTGTCCCTTGGACTGGGAACCAAACAGAGAAAGATCTTTACGGGTCTCGCAGATAGCGGCTTCTGAGTCCAAAGATATCAAAGAATTGTCTAAAGTATGTTTTTAGCAATTTTTCGATTATTTGAGACTTAGCTAATTGTTTACAAGCGATTTCTCATACTTCAGGAACTGGAGGATCGTGAACGTGAACTGAAGCGGCAGGAGGAAGCAAAGAAGCAGCTGATCCTAAAGTTGTGCAATACACAAAAATCGGCTGAGTCAACTGAACAAAGAAGAAAAAAATTGGAGTCGGAACATGAGAAAGCTCTGAAGATGATCCAGGGCTTCATGGAGCGCCAGGAACATCTAGAAGATATGCAAGTGAAGAAGGACAGAAAGATAATGGAACTTGAAGTGGAACTAAACAGACTGAGAAGTGTAGACGGTTCATATTCAGGAGGATCAAAACTCAGAAGTGTAAGAAGAAACATCAGCAACGACATGACGGAGAATCCGGAGCGTGACCAATGCAGCCAGGTTGATATTCCCTAGGGAGCTTCATCTACTTACCTTAAAAAAAAAAAAAAAACTCACTGCTTGCGTAGACTAGAGCAGTATCGCTTTATTTAAATTTCTTTCTTTCAGAATAACTGACCTACACTACTCTTCTTCTCTTCTATCTTCTTCTTCTTCTGCACTTTACGCCACTATCACTGCATGACTTTCTGCTTCGAGACTCACGCGCTGTAATATCATTTTATAAGAGAAAGAAGTTCATCATCATCACTGTCATTTAATCTGGATCCAATGAGAGTGTGGAACGTCTCCAATGATCTATAAAACTGCACAGCACGCAAGATCGATAACTCTCTGCTTGTTCACTCAAAATGAAAGTATAGTCACGGTTTGACGTGTACAATATATTGTGCGAATTACGTATAGCTATGTCGGCAATTAAAATTAAGCGAAAAATTCGGCTTATTCTGTTTTCCTCACTTCACATAATATCAGGAATGTGCTTTACAAGCTTCAAAGGCTCTCTCCTACACATCGCTACAGAATGTTGCTTGCATCGCATGAAGCAAATTTGGGGTGCACGGAATCTGGGTATAGACACATAGATATAGACGCGAAAAGACGCCGCCTGATTCTAATAATAGGAGCCGACGTCGTGACGCCTTACACTACACGTTCTCTCAGTTCAGGTTGTGAGACTCTTCTGGGTTAGCCGCGGTTTTCTCTTCTTCCTTCGTGTTCTAATATTACATTTATAGTATTTATATCAATATTTTCATAATAATGCTCATTGTACAATGCTATCTTGCTCTTCATTACTCTTCGCTAGTCTTCACGTAGTGGCTTATTGCTAAGTGCATTCACATATAAGTATCAAATAAGCAATGTTCTCCTGTCTCTGTGCTTCTTCGGTACGAATGGAGGTAGGTACGTCACACTTACAACCTGTGACACCGCGTTTGAAAAATGTGATTGTCGAGTGGGAATATTTTTTAGAAGAAGTGTTTATATATATTTTTTTATACGATGGGTTTGCTTTGAAAAAAGAAATGAGAGAACAATCTTTACTGAGAAATACGTGAATAAATTTCAGCGAATTAGTCAGAAATTGTATGTTGCTTTAAGAATTACATTGTTCGTTCTAGGAGCCGGTCATAGTCACGCTCGTGCCGCCGAAGTGTTGGCCCAAGGAAACGAGAAATTCTCTAACGCGTTAAATAACATTTCTTTTTTTTTTCTCTAATAACGATACAATGTTTAGCTCGATATTCATCTTTGCCATAGTCTTTTACTATATAACAATTTGTAATTGACTACCTTTTTGAATAAAGGCTGTGATTTTAACGATTTGTCTATGCGAGTATCATTGGGCGGCCGCAATATTTTCTGTTTTCTGTGTGCAGCGACGATTCGAGGAAATGGAGTGCAAGATTAACGACCTCAGAGATCAGATTGAGATCATCAAGGCCGAGAAGAATAGACTTGAGAAGCAGATTCAAATTGAGTCAGAGGTAACTTCAATTTATTTGATGATGCTTTTTATTCTGGGATTTTTTCTACAATAATTTCAGACGATTATCATGTGTTTGTTATTCTGTGACTTCTAGGAGGTTCAAGAACAGCTGCGAGAACGTCAGCAGAGGATAGAGATTCTTGAGTCTGAAAGGAGCAGCATGAAGAATGAACTAAGAGAAAGGTCCATGGAGCTGGAGAGTTTAAAAGAGGCTTATCAGGAAGCTACTATTAAAATAAATCATTCTGAATCTTGTAGTACGGAGGATCAAATTAGATTGCAAGAAGAATTGACGCTCAAAAATATTGAACTCGAAGAGAAAAATCAAAAGATCGATCAGCTGTATAAGGAGCTGCAAATGAAGACACAGAATCTTCAAAAATTGGTGAACACTGAGCTGTGGAGTAAAAACAAGGAAATTGCAAAATTGCATAATCACATGACAGCCACACTCTGTCATGACAGAAGTCGAAATCGTTCGGATATTATTCAGGAAAGTGCCAGCATGCAGTTGACAGCTCTTATAAAAGAATTGGATGAAATTGGAGTCAAAGTGAAGTTCACTAATGAAGTTATTCAATTGAATTACGTCAATGGAAGTGAACCCATTGACGTAAAGACTATGACGAGCTACGTGCAGAAACTTGTAACTCAGAAAAATGAATTGGAAAAGGAAGTGGATTATTTGAAGTGGCTAAAATTAGTGACTAGGCCAGATATAGCTCGTGAGATTGATGATTCCGTATCAGAAAGCGAACGTGCGAAAAAGTACTGTGAACTTTTGAGAACGCACCTTAAAGATTTGATGAAGTTTATGAAAGAGATGTTAAGACATGGCGGGCAGTCAGATACATTGAGTAACGAGCATCAAAGAATTGTCCTGGACGTTTTACTCAGTTCTAAAATACTGTCCAATGACTTTGTCCATGTCCTGGAAGGCATGTCTGCTAATGAAATACAATTAAATGATAAAGTCATGGAAAAACATGATGGTTCTGTCAAGAAGAGTCATTCAGAGAATTTTTTGGATACGGGAAAACATCAGGTATCCACTCAATCAGACTCTGAAGGATATTCCGAACCCGACAGGAGCGTCTCTTTGGCCAGGATAGGATTGCTAAAAGAAACTCAACAAAAGCTTCTGAATAGACCCAGATTTTCCAAGTATACAAAGACCTTCAGTGACTCCGAAGATTCTGCGGATTACATTCCGTATCATAAAACATATCAGAATGATTTGAATGACGGAGATGCAAGTCATCAACTTCAAGAACTCAAGGACACTAATAAATTACTCTGTGATGAATTGAGTGCCTTGAGGAATGAACTCATCGACAAGGCTTACTACGACACTGTAAGATTTCTTATGATTCTTTTCTTTTTTCTTCTTATTGGAACTAAGTTTGGATCCAGCTCTCTTGCACAATCCCGAGGAGAAGCAATTTTCCTGTCCTCCTTCCCGCCATAACCCAGTTTCATTTTTACGGCTTCCGTTGTCTATTTTTGTTTCTATCGTCCGATACGTTTTATCCCACTACTCTATCTCTGCTTCATGCACAAAACATGCGACTATAACTAATAAAAAATATTCTTTCAGACCCTCGACGAGAAATTAACACCGCTTATCGACAAACTAGAAAAGTCACAGAGATTCTGCGAGAAATTACAGTTTTCCATGGAGAGGAGGATACACGAGTGTCATTCGTTGAAGCGCGAAAGCAAACAAAATAGCGCGCGAATAGCTCAGCTTGAAAAGAAGATTATTGACGTGGAAAGTATGGCGATGGATGTAACAAAGCAGAAAGCTGAATTGCTCCAGTACAAGGAAAACGCCGAGAGAAAAACTGCAGAAATGTTAATAACATTGAATACAGAAAATGACGCGGTATTTAATTTTCTTTATAATTACGGTAAACCATATTTTTCAATCTTGCGAGCTAACTAAATCCAATGGAAATTCATATTACAGCTAAGGGCTAAGATACAAAATTTAGAAGACGAGAACGAAAAGGCCAAGAAAAGCATCGCGACGCTCACGAGAGAATTGGATCGCTTGACTTTGTCTCATAGTCAAGTTCTTGTGGAAAATACTAAATTGACTAACGAGAAGTTAAGATTAGAGCAAGAAGCCAGGAGAATGGAAAGCAGATACGATCTAGCCGTTCGTGCTTTACATGATAAATTTAGTAAGGAGGTACGTCATAGTTTATAATCTTAGTCATCCGTCTATCTCAGTGAATTTTATTATACGGAATATATCCATTCAATTAAATCATACGTTATCTTTATTTTTTAGGTGACAGATCTCAATCAAATAAACGAATCGAATCGTGCAAGGATGCAAGAACTGGAAGTCGTGAACAAAGAATTGCAGAGACACGTTGTTGTCTGTGAAACTAGTGATTCTGCTCCGAGTTCCAGTGGCATATCGTCAATACCAACAGATTCGACAGTGAAGCAAACTTGCGACGACATAATGCAAGAATATCATTCCTATAACGTAAGAATTGAATAATTAAATTGCATTAGACAAGTTAGAAGCGTCCGAATCAATATTTTTTGTAAACAGGGATCACAGTACTGGCTTCCAATAAATTATCCTACGCTAACTGGACGTAGTAAGTCCAGTTGTTCTCCAGACCTGGGTATAGAGAGCGACGCGGCTGTTACCACCACCACCACAAGGCCGCTCAAAGACACGCTCAAGATCACAGAATCCATGACAAATTTATTGAGCGACGATGAGAACTGCAACAACCGCGACCTACGAGATTTGGACAGTGAAAGCCCGCTACCCATAGAAGGTATATATTTTGTCTTTTACGTAGAGGTAAATTAGTGAATATTTTTTTTTAACGGAACGAAATACCTTAAGTCTATTAATTGATTACGTTTCATTGATTATAGGTGGGCTTAATTATAGTATGTATCAAAAACAGTTGAGTTAAAAAATTCTGCTTTTGGCACGAACCACATTACGTACCCTTCATCTTAGATTCATTATTGCCTGTCGCCGTGCTAATGAGTCTCATCAATTAATATTCATTTCGTTAACGTTCTGCCTTATTATCTTCTTTGGCATTGGCTTAGATTTCATTTTCAGGTCCCATTGTAACCTATGGCTTTTTAGCCCTTGAATGTTTAGTACCAGTATGTGGGAAGAAGGCACTGAGAAGGGTCCTATTACTAAATAATTGCTCTCTCTCTCTTACATGAAATACTATTTTTCTATCCTTTTTTGCCTTCAGCCCCTGCGCCCCTGA
The DNA here is from genome assembly GCA_031001745.1 of Hartigia nigra. NCBI lineage: Eukaryota > Metazoa > Arthropoda > Insecta > Hymenoptera > Cephidae > Hartigia > Hartigia nigra. The sequence continues at coordinate 242,983 of JARPRG010000373.1, forward strand.
TTTTTCAATATACTTACGCATATTTATTTTTGCTGGTACAGGTCTGAACGAAGTGGAAGCACTGAAGCAGGAGAACGAGGCCCTAAAACGACGTCTAGTCAAAACTAGACGAGCCTTGGAGGATACATTTCAACATTTGTCAGCTTCGAACAAGAACAAGAAGAATGTCGAGAAGGCTATAACGAAACAACTGATGATTACAAAGAATATTCTTAAGAAGACAAGAACCTACGAAGAACCTTTGGATAACTGAAAAATCAGGATACTTGAGAAAGACAGTACAATAACAATGACTGGAGAAGTGTGCACTGTTGTCAGCAGGACACCATTGATTTCTTACAGACTGTTTGTCGTTGATTGTTAGCTCGCTATCCCATACCCTTAACCAATCATTCTTGTTCTTCTCAATTCCCCACGTACATATGCTGAGCGTTTACCTTTTTTTATCGGGACGACTGAGAGTTTATACACTGTTACGTAAATGTGTAATGACCCTACTGTTACATATATGTACGCATAAATTTATATATGCATATGTATAACGCTAGTAAGGGGCCTATAATTGTAACGATTGCAACAAGAACATATTTTCTTATAGATCATCGAGTGCTTTCTAAGATGATATTATCCGTCCTTCGTATTTGTCAATTTTCTTTTTTTTCTTTCTTTTCATTCTCTACATCTTAGCGGACGGCAGATAATGTATATTGTGAAATTTGTATATATTTCTATAGAGAGAAAGAGAGAAGGTTTTTTTCTAGAAATTCCATATTTGTTTTTTTTTTTTCTTTTTCTTTTTACTTAGAGATTCGATCACAATCTTTGTCTAAGGACCAAACGAGAAATTCATACGAGTGTATATAATTCCTATGTATTCGTTTTTCATCTGTACATAACAACGAATAAAGTGCCATTGATACTTGAAATGAATTTTTTCATTACCGAATGATAAGAGTATTTATACTCGTCGTCGTTACACCTTACAAATATAATACACGAAGCGTTTGATTATGATCACTTTTTATTATCACTTGATGACTAGATAATAATATAAAGATCCGTAATAACTGATTTTGGTTAAATTGCGAACCACATGTCACCCGGAAGTTTTGGATCGCCGTCAGCCAATCGACTCGTTTTCCAATGTCCTTATATCAATTCCCATTGTTCTGCGTTATAAATTTGTCTTATTTTAAATTATCAAGATCTAGCAAATTCCATGCTACGTTGACAGTTTACTTTCGACTCGATCGGCTTTGGACTGCCCAAAAAGTTTTCTTAAAGATTTACTCACATACGCCTTCTGACTTTCTTGTGCCAAATTCCACAACCATTCTTCACGGAATTCTCGCGTCTTTACGTACTTCTTTCGTTTCTGCATACACCAGGCGTAATTATGGTACTTAGTTGATGTTTCTATACGTGCAGCTCTGTACGATCTCTTTGACATTCACTTATTGTTTACGCTCCGCTGTTTTTCCTCTTCTCAAAATCCGAGATCTAAACTTTCAGTGTAACAACGACGATATCGGGGACACGCGTTAAAGAATTCTGATAGCCATGTAGGTACAATGATAGAAGTCTAATTTTAACTATTTACAATATGAAACTTTTTGAATTCCTAACTGCGTGTTCAGACAAGCGCGGTTGATCTTCGCTGAGGTTAAAGAACGTGGTCTAAAGACGCCGATCGTAGACTGCGACTTATGAAGAAATACTTAGGTCGGCTGTGGCAGCCATTACGTGAGACGTTAAGAAGATGCACCGATTTATTAAAGTTAACGTACGTAAAACATTATCCTAGTGTATTTATTGGTACCACAATGAACTCTTTCATCAGTTTCACGATAACTCGTCGAACCCGTGGACAAATGTCGCAGACTCGATCGCCGTTGAGCCCGCCATCTTGAATGGCATCCGCGACGCACTACCCTCTATTGAGTTTTACCGCTAAATCCTCTCGTAGCGTGAAACAAGGAACTTGTACATAAATATATCTATATTAATCGTAATATTAATATGTATAGTACGCGTGTGTAATTAATAATTCCGTAAGTAATAGAGCCGTTTGTAATTTTGTGTCTATTCCTTTTTAAATCTTCTTGCCGTAATCACGTGACGAGTAAAACATGAAAACTTGAAAAAAAGAAAAAAACAATGGCCGACTGGATACGAATCACATATGGAATAATAAATCGGAAATACTATTTGAAAATAAAAAAATAATAATAATTGTTGTCCGGTGTGCGCGTGTCTCTATATAATATCACAAGATTCGTCGAATCTTGAGGATCTTTACGTTCACGGTATTCGGAGGATGCCTTTCCAACATTGGGGGGGTTATGTGGCGTAATGTGGATGATGATGAGGATGCTGTGGGGGTTCACCAAGCCAGGAATCAGGCGATGGTGGAAAATCTGGATAACCCCCGCCCCCACCGCCACCGCCACCCCCGCCACCACTGGACTCATTGCTCAGATCCGAGGCAGGTCCTGGTACCATACCACCTGGACCACCTGCAAGTAAGTACATTTTTTTTTTAAATTATCATTTCAATCAAAATTGTACCTACCTAATCTAGCCTAACCTAACCTAACCTAACCTAACTTTGAGAAATTATACATTAGAAACTTACCCAATGTCGTATAAACAGAGAGCCCAGTGTCGGGCGGATAAGGAAATTGAGGTGGTAAGGACGGCGATCTGGACGTTGAAAGATAAGGTGGGGTGGTGGCGCCTAAATATCCACGAGGTGGTCCATTAGGCCCACCTCCGTTACCGCCACCTCCAGGACTCGTACCCTCACCGTCCATACCCATATTCACCACGGTTCCGTAGCTATCATTGCTCAAATCTGTAAAATGCCCAAAGCAAAGCAATACTTATAGTATTTAATACTCATAAACATACGAGTATCAGTATTAAGTAGACAGCCGGTGAAACATATGCGTGACTACGCCAAGTGGCTCGATTGGGGGTCTATGAAAACCATCCCTTACGAAGCTGACATAAGTACTTGGATCATCTGCTCGATTGGGAACCCAGATAAGGCCCAAACACACTACGTAACTTGGCAAGAAGTCTGATCTCTTTACGCCTGGACGCCCCGTTACATTACAGCCTGTTACGTATATACCATTCATGTATATATGTATATACGCATGCCTAATCAACATACGAATTATCTGATTGAGATCTGTTGTCTCATGCGCGTGTTGCTCATGTTAAGTTTGGGTCAATATATTTCCAGGCCCCATTTACATACATGATTTTAACAAGCCCGTTTCATATTATATCAAAATATTTGTTTATGATATCAACAAAAAATTACTATTGAATCTTGTCCCTCGAGGTACAAATGGTGAGTTCAAAATTTTTCTACGGCTGTTTAAAAATAATTTAATAACGATTTATCGTTTAATCTAGATACGTTATAGCAATGTATGAGATTTAGTGGCATTAAATTTCAGAAAATCACGCGAAAGAGCAATCTTCTGGAAATCTCGGACAGGCGAGTAGTTAGCCGAGCAATCTCCTGAATATTTGAGAGGCCATGAAGCGCTTGGAAAGGATGGCAGCAGTTCAAGGGGGGTGCTGTATTCTTTCGAGATAAATTTTCGTATTCTGTAACTTTCTTTATTGCAATATACGTACCATGGTGTCCGAAGGTAGAATCGAGGTCGACCTTGAGATCATCCTTATCAAGTAGTTTATCATGCCTGGGAGAATGACCACCAGCTCCGTTACCCTTCATACTTCTAAAATACTGGGACCATCTGGTCCTGCCAGCATCCTTCTTAAGACGCTTCTCTTTGGCTCTCCTGCGAAGTAACGTTGAAGATGAATAAAACTATAAATCATAATTAAGAGGATTAAGCTCGACATACATCGAGGGATCAATCGATCGATCAATCAATCTTCAAATTTTTCAATGCTTCCGTAGGATACACGTTGAAAGAGTTTGCTTGTGATATTGATTCTCCGCCCAGTGATAACGGAACTCCACCCATCCGACATTACGCGCCATCTTGTTTACGTGCCAGGGATACGGGCGTGTTCGTAAAGCCACGATGTTGCCCAATTAAAGTACGCGACACTGAATCCATGTATCTAGGAGCTATGGTGGCGGAGAGCAATGTTACTACCCCCTTCCTTCATCCCCAGGGGTAACAAAACCCAATTGTCCCAAGGGCTTCGGAAGCCTCACGAAATGAATCCCTATTAGGGCACAGCATCCCAGCAATTTCGTTCTCGCGTACAAATTCATCTCCCGACTGGACCACCTTTTCCTACTATACTGATCATCATCCTTTCTCGGAATCAGGGTGGGGGTTGATTGTTGGATCGCTTTACAACTCCACCTCCCGTCCCCCTACCATCCCCTCCTTATCCTCAAACTATTATCTACGTTATCTACGTCAGGTCAAACTTCTCGAATTTATCTCATCTATCAAGGGGACCAGTTGATAAATTGTGATTAACCTAAACGCTCCTGTAAGGGATGCTGCGGCAAAGAACTTTGTACAGTGTAATATCTTAGTGTCTGACGTATTACGTAATTTCTACTTGTCCATCGTCATCTCATCCATACAGCTCCTCTGTACTCCTGTAACTACTATGGAGAAGATCCCCTTTGTCCCATAGAAAATCCAATTATCCCCATAAGCCTATGGAACTCACCTGTTCTGGAACCAGACTTGGACAACACGCATGTCCAATCCAGTGTCCTGTGAGAGTTGTTCTCGAACATGTCTGGCAGGTTTTGGACTATTATTATAGGCAAGTTTAAGAGTTTCCAGTTGCTTAGCCGTTATGGTGGTTCTTGGTCTCTTGTTAGGCTGATCGCCGTCTATGCTTCCGCCGTCAGCCAGTTCTACGAGTACCATGAAAAGATACAGAACATATTAGAAAAATTACTCGTAAACAAAAAAATTAATATATATATCTCAATTGTCACTCGTCCATCCTTAACATTACTTTGTCTTTCTGTTATTGTTTTATTAGTATTATTTGTTAGTTTTAATTTCTTTACCTTTCGCCTTGGCCTGCTCGTAATCGGGCTTGCAGACGAGCTTGCGATCCTCCATCAGATAAAACTCGTCCCCCGTGTCCAGTTGTCGGGAACACAGGGCGCATGAAAAACACGTTAAGTGGTAGACGAGTTCCTGGGCTCTTCGAACCACCTGCGAAGGTGCCAGACCTTGGCCGCAGCCCGCGCACTTCGTTCCAAAGCGCCTGCCACACCAACAGCACAGAACATTTTGACATTACATTCTCACTTTACGTATCTTTAGATATGAACTAGCGCAGCTGTATATATATATATATTATATGTTGTGTACAAATTTTTGTATATATACATGTATACGCACACTATAGAGCGCATGGTGAGTGTAGAGCCTGAGATAAGGAATACAATTTTTATTTTTATCGGACAACAATTATTTGAATTTGTAAAACAAAATTTGTTCTGCTTTCATACATTAGGTTGGTATGCTTGATGACATTGATTTTAATAACTTGGCAGATAATTATGAATTGACAAATACTGCAACTTGTACCGAAATAAGTTTCATGTGGGGTTTATGCAAAATAATTTTCTTATAAAATCGGTTGTGCAATACAACTGCACTAATTCCTATCTGAACGATACATCGAACTATGACTGTTTTTTTTTTTTTTTAATCACGAGAGTATCTGTGTTGTTGCGTTGATGCTTACTTGAAAAAGTCATCCTTGCAGAACACGTGGCCGTTTCTCGCGAAACACTTGTTCGTCAGTCGTGCACCGCAGTCACGACATGTAAGACATCTTGCATGCCAACACCTTTCCAGGACACGCAGGACATACCTGTCCATTATTGTCTCTTGGCAACCACCGCATTTTGGTATCGAGGCTGTAAAAAAGAGAAAAAAAAAAATTCGATGCTTTTAATAGAATTCTTAGAAAGAGTCACTGTAGATGATTTTTTTCTTTTTCTGTTTTTTTTTAATTAAAACAGAAAAAAAATTATAAAAACATTCAAGCGCATAATCACTTTAATCCACGGTTTGCATTTTTGTTTTCTTTACTTCGGTCACACTTACACAAGAGAACTTCGGGTATACTCTGAGTTAAACCCAGCTCAGCACTGGTCTCTTCTAAGGAGTGCATATTATGGGGTTGATGAATATTGTTATGGTGTGATTCGGGACTGCTCTGTGGCGGTGTCAATAAATCACCACGACCTCCGTACACGCCATCGAAGGAAAGTATCTCGCAACTAAGCATATCCGCACAGAATTCTTTCAGTCACTCGTTATCAGAGAAAATTTGTGCGTTTAACGATCGTCAGATGAATCCGATAGTAGCACATGTCACGATACAACAGTTTTTTTTAAATTTTGTAAAACAAATAAATCACTCCTAAATAATAAAATTTATTGTATCACAGCACAGAGTGTAGGACCCGGTATGGGTATGAAAAATATATGTATATGTATACAGGAGATTGAAAAATGTCTCAAAAACTAAAAACACTATAATACGATATATCCTTTTTAATTGTATCACATGGCTTTTTTCGAAAAACTTATTGTCTTTATATAAGGGATGATAGATGCGAGGAACGCCAACGTGTGTGTCAGGTTCGTCGACACGCGCACGACTGAGAGTAAAATTGGTGCTCGTGCGCACGTGACTCTCATGGGAATGAGCCAAGAGAGGGGGTAAAGAAAGAGGGTGATTGGGTGTGGCTGATATTCCAACACCCTCGATTCAAAGGGGATTGGTCGAAAATTCTGCCGCCCCCAGTATGGCGTGCAGCGTTCGGCAGGATCAGAAGACGGTCTACCGAAAAGCCGACTAGTGGTGAGGAAAAGGAGTATGAATGAAAGGGGAAAAAAAAAAATTGAAATACGAAGAAATTTGAGTTAGCAGATACATATTGTGTGATAAAAGAGTTGATTGAGTGACTGACTGATGCATTGCTTGAAAAGAAAAAAAAAATTGCGTAAATCTTGTCCAGAGAGAATCCTGACTTAAGTCTGGATCCTACAGGTATATCTAAGGGATGGTTTTTAGAATAACTGTAATTTTTAGGTATATTTGGAGAACTTTATCAATCCTTATTATTCTGTATTACTGTCGGCTCGAAGCAGCATGCTGTATTAGATGCATAATGTAGTCGTAACTCACTGGGAATTTATGCGGGCCAATCAGCCCTCCCATCTACGAGGAATGACGTACCGGCAGCCCAATCACGTCAGAGAATGTATCAGGAGTTCAAGTGAGGTATAGAGGGTGAGAAGAGCCCTTATTCTCTGAAGCATCAATTTTCAATTGTCCGTGAATTGGAATCGCGAAGATTTCAAAGAATAGATAAGATAGGAGTTGTGAGTGTAGGATGAATAATTGATTTTTGCTTGATGAAAAACAAAGAATATGATACTGAGTAAGGAGTGCGAGAAAGACGGACTTATGGACAAATACAGGTATAAGAGAAAGATAGATGTACGTCAGTGGGCAAAATTCATAAGTCCCAAAATCGATTGAAAAGCTATTCAATAATAAAAAAAGTAAAAAATAATTATTCTCAAGTATAAAAAATAAAAAGGATTCTAATATAGTCGCAAATCTTAGTCGTTGCGTTTCTAACAGAATATCTACACGTTATACGTAGGGAGGATCTTCTTGAGATTCAGTCTCCTTTTTATTCATCCTCACCCTCGCAATATCCAACCCCTTTAGGTTCAAGCGCGAAAGAAGTAGTCGGCGAGGGTGGGCGGGGGGTGGCAGGACAATAGAACCAGGTGGAATTAAGAACCGCGAGGGTTGGATGGTTCCAAGGGATAGAATGGATCGGTATAGGAGACGCCATTTTATAATCTTACCCAGTATCATTCGTATACACGGTCTGCGCCCCTTTTCATCCCCTAGTTTCACGAGTCTGCTGCTTTCTCGTCGGCAGAATATTTCCAGCTGAAATACGAGGAACTGCGCTGCACTTTGCTCATCCCCCCCCAATTCTTATCCACCAGAGCCCTTTCTCCCTTTGAAAGAGCGAAAGAAATAGGCGGGGACCGAGTGGGGTTGCCCGGGTGAAAAGAGTAACGTGGATAGAAGAAAAGAAAAGAAAAGAAAAGAAAAGAAAAGCAAAGAAAAAGAATAGCATCGAGAGAGGACGACGGAGAGGAGAAAATAAAGGTCGAGAGCGTACAGGTGACGTATACATATGTGCGTATGCAGACCTTACGTAACGGGAGCCGACAATCCATCCAGAAGGATTTAAAGTAATGACATCGCCTATGCAAAGCTGGATGGATTATATGAAATGGATAGTGGGTGATACTGTTGATGATGATGATGATCATGGTTATGGTACTGATGTGTATAGCGTTTCTATTTTTATAAGCGTGGAACATAGATATAGTGAATCAATATCTTTCAGGTAGATTTGATGTGTTGTGAAAGTCGTATGTCTGGCTAGTAACAGGTTGTATCTACTATCGCTGTTACTGGCTCGTATACCTATGGAACAGTGGTAGAATAGATTTAGAGACACGTGTAACGTAGTACGAGCTTAGCGAAGTCACCTTGATCAATCTGACCAATCTAATCCCATGTGAGTACAGGATATATACCATGTGTGCCATCTGCATGCTTTTCATTGACGTTAAAAGGACTTACTGATCCTTTCAGGATAATCGTCAACGTACCGTGAAGACGTGAAATTTTCCACCTGAACCGCCGTATTAGAACGATACCGACAGATGGCCCCTCGTTTGCATGAGATACCAAAGAAATTGGGGGACACATTGTTCGATGAATTTTATACGTCTTTTTTGCGGCTACGATTCCATCGTCCCATTACTTTTCAATGTAAGGGATGATTTTTATTTTTTTTTGGTATTTCTCGAAGTTTTTATCGAAATAAAGTATTTCCAGGACAAGAATGTCTGATGGGATATCTCTACCTACGTAAAGAGTAAAGAGTCGAGAATGGGGTGGTTTTCGAGCTGAGCCTGCGCGAGCGATGCCTACTCATTTCCGTAGGCGTCCTCACCCTTCGATTTTACCGAAGCACCCTCATACGAGGGGGTGTATAGATCCGGGGTAAAAGAGGAGCTTACTGCTGGCGATGGTGGATACGACTGAGAGGGTCCGAGGCTCCGCGCGTCGGCACGCCTCCAGGAGTCGTCATACCGTAAAAAGCGTCACCGCAGGGGTTCCGGCGTTCTGGGGCTGCTGGGTTATAAGGGTGAATTTTGGCTGGCGATAGGGGGACGGGGGACAAATGAGAGAGACAGAAGAGGCAAAAAAATCGAGAGAAGAGACAGTGCTCTTAAAGCCTCTTGCGGGGTGTATCTGCCTTCAACCCCGTGAACGTACGAAGCGGCCCTAACCTGACAAATTATGACATTTATTTTTTATCTCGTCTCCCCAAAGTGCGCAACCCTCGTAAATACTGGCGTAACGTGGCTTCTGAAAGAAAAGAAAAGCAACGCCCTTACGGATCCGCACCCCATCGCGATTAGTCACTGTCTTACTCTGAGAGCTGCACGTCAATTTTCTTCAACAAAAAAAAAAAAAGAAAATGAAACTTTTCATGAACCACCCTTGTACCTTGCCTTATCCTGTGAGACAGTCTCGCCCATGGTATTTTCCTTTTTTCACCCTTTCCTTCAAATCTTTTTTTTAACCACGCAACACACTTTGTATATCATAAATCATTTACCCTTGAATCGAATTTATTTGAATACAGCCACCGGACCTGCCCCATTTACGCATATGGTTATACAGGGTAGGCACCCTAATAAAAACGCCAATGAATATAATATTTGACATTTGGCCAGGGCAATTGCGCTTTTGCAAATAATATACCGTATGCAGATCGAATTTTTATCAATAATTTTTAATATCTCATTCGTCATCATTCCTCATGGTATATTACGTTCTAGATCACCGGGTATAATTTTTTTTCAATAATAATTCATTTCTTCCTCGTTACCTCGTGTGACCTTTGTATTTTACCACTTTTACCCAATATTCAAATTATACAAAATTTTTATAATCGCATACTTAGCTATAAGTCAATGCGTAACACAACCATTCGTAGGCGAACGTAAATGCAGAGAATGTACGTAAGAGCAGATGTCCTATTGTGCTATAGAATTCTATGGTAGCGTAGAGATATCGGTACGGGGTTCATGGCAAAACAGGAGCAAAGCATAGAGACGTAAACGAGACGAGAATGAAATGCGAGCGAGACGTGAACGATGAAGAATAAAAAGGGGGAGAGGGCGCCTGCGTGGGTGTACCGTCAAGCTATGATAAATCCACCTCCAGATACCTCCTATGAAAACCCCATGGACCCCCTCGTAGAAGTAGACAAAGCTCGCTGACAGGTCCCACTCATTGTCGTACTGGAGCCCCATATCGGTTTAGGGAACGTGTTCCGTAGCTGCCGGTTACCCTGGTACAAGGCAAAAACGTGAAAGGTGAGTAAAAGGGGGCCGACAGAGAGTAAAAAAAGGCCCCATGAATCGAAAGGATCGACTCTGGTAGAAAAGTTAGTAAAGGAAGGTATATGAGGCACGGGGAATCGCTCGTATTTTATGGGAGGCCATAAAGCAAATCCTGTCGCGGCATCGGGCATCGATACAACCGATAAATCGAATATCTTCCAACCAATAAAACGACAACGATCTGGCATCCCTCTTTTGGCCAAAGCCAAAACGCCATGGAGCAGCGTATAGTCTGCACCATCAAGAAAATCAATGGGAATTGTGCAAATAAGTATAAAATGCATACAATGTGTCCGTGGAACTGGCTAATGCCAAGGGGGGGCTGCCTGTTTTACGAGGGTGGCTAAAAATTCGTATCCACGTTCCCCGTATCTCGTATATATATCTCGTTCGATAATTCTTATGGCGTTTTAGCGCATACAATACCGCGAAACGGAAATATCGAGAAACTCCTGAGGATTTCATGGCAAAGTCATCCAGTCATCAAGATAAGCACATGGCATCCTAACGAAATTCACTACCTCGGCAGGATGGATGATGCCTTTATGTCTGCATTATGCATAGGTACCCGCCCAGTGCGTGTCGCGCGATTTATACATATGGGAACATTAGCTACCCCATTAGCCATTTTATCCACACATGTGCACACCCTATACGTCATTTCATGACGACCACGATGATATTCGTCAATCCCGTTAATTCGTCAGAAAGAAGTCTACGTGCATTTTTTTGGCATGAAAAATAGCATCCCTTAAAAATTACCCATAATTTTATAGAATTTGGTTAAAAAAAAAAAAACAATTTTTCTTTAATCCATTAACAATATTCATCAATCTTGTCGTTGTCAAATATTTTTTTTTTCGACTTTTTCAAGAAAATAGGGTGTAGCAATAACCAATCGACCAATTGTATTTATATATACACACACGAACACACTATACTGTCTACAGTAAAGATGTACAAGCGTATTAATAGTCTATGTAGTAGTAGATACTACTACGTACTAGATACTAGCTACTAGCTACGGGTTAGAACATTTAGCGAGTACATTAAGGAAATTGCGTGGAGTGACAGGACACCCCATAGCGCGAGACAGAGAGAAGATAGAAGTCGCAAACACGAGGCGAGCGTATATATAGCCGAGTAAAGCAGAGGGTCTGGAAAGGATATAGAACGTGGATGGGGATATGCGAAAGAGAAGGGTGAAAAGAGAAGGTAGATAACCAGGGGATGGTTTCGAGGGGTAAAATGTTATAGCAGACCCTAGTGAGACAAGTAGGGTCAAGTGAACTAAAGCGAACTACTAGATGGTGGCTAGGGAAGGGAGAGTGTTAAGGGGACAATATACACCCCCTCCCCCATATATATATATATATATATATACCGAACTCGAGGGGGTTAGATGGCTTTAATCTATTACCAGAGCGACTCGCCAAGTGGCTTCTTGTTATATCCTCGTTTGCCGAGAAGTATCTCCTGAACTGATACACCAAAAACATATCTGGCTTAGCGGCACCATTTTATGGCTTACCGTGCGCCATTTTGTTAACGGTCATACGTATTATTTAATGCAGAATCGACGTTGATCAGATTCGTGAGTGACATATAGAGACGATAGGAGGTCATGGGGTGGCGAGCAGAAATGATTTCCTGGACAAGAATTGGACTTCCGGTAAGGTCGGCGTGCCGGAAATCAAAGGTCGTTCTTTTGGTAGCTACTGGAATAGGGTTGTAGAGAGGGATAGCATTTGTAAAATAATTTTCGGATACACCTCGATGACTTCAGCTGCATCCCCTGTGGTTTTTATTTTTCAGCGTCCGACACCTCTTGTTTTATGGGGGGGCGGGGGGTGCGCTAGAGAGGTTGTCGAGCCAACTGTCGGAAACCTTCAGGAAACCATGAAGGAGTCTTCTTACGTATGGGGCACGTGAGTCTGAATGGGGTTCCTGGCACGCGCCACCATGACCAGCTGGGGGAAGCCTCGCTGGATCGCTTACTGTTGTTACAGGTGTCCCATGGCTTATGGGGATTCTTAGATCGTTTCTTGTTACCCTTTAGTAGTAACGGTCTTGAACTGTGCCGCTTAAGAGTCTCGTATTCCTCGACTTAACCCCTTTTACAAATAGCGTGTTAACCGGGAGTAAAGTTGATTCTCACATTATTCCCTGAAGCAGGACTCCCATGAGATGCCATGGTTCCTTCGGGAATTATGGGAACGGAATACCGAGGAGCATATAGCTAGTGTAACAGCATATTGCACTGGACCCATGGGGTTCACGTCGTGATAGAAGTCGAGAGCGTTCCGGACCATTGTCCTATGGTGGTCTGGTCTCTGGGTATACTATACACTTGACACTGGAATGGTACCCATGGGTGATGGAGCTGTTTTCTGTCTTCTTTATAGTCCTTATCTTCCCATGAACAAAATGATATTCACTACGGGAAAATATTCTCTCCCACGAGTGCGTAATGTCCCAACCTCTTCTTAATGACAAAAAAATATTCTTCCATAATTATACAGACGCACGAGAATAGGCAAAATTTATTTTGAAAAAGGGTTAAAAAAAACCCAATAGTTACCCTAAATCCGATCAGTAAATCTGTACGATTCTATATCCTGTTTCTATACACGTTTACATAAATATATCAAAGTCTACGTGACTCCGTAGGACAAGCATGGGATAAGCCTCATCCCATAGATCAACAAAGAATTACAAGTGAGACAACACCATAAGCTCATCGATTCATTCATTACAAGCATCGTGAAGTTCCAAGTGAAAAGAGACCAGAGTCTGATCAGCCACCCATAGGTCACAGGTAAACCATAGAAAATCAAGAATTGATCGCCGCGGATGAAGCAACGTTAACCCCATGGATATGTAGAGTGAAGTTATAGACATACAGAAGAGTAGTACGACTAGTGAGGTATTTCGGTGTAACACCATAGGAGTAAAGGAGAGGTAGAGGTAGGCTATAGGTAGAGTTTTGGTATCTGAGGGAATACGGGAACGACGATGAAGGTCCCTGGGGAAATCAGGGAGACACAGGACTTTCGTAGATGTGTATATATATATACCGATCTATATATATAAAAGTAGAGATATACCTACATGGATAGTCCTGGCATAACACCTACGTATATATACATAGGTATATGTATATAAGTAGCTATAGTAGAAAAGGGAGTGGCGTGGTTGGGCTGGGCCATCGCAAAGCAGGACAAGAAAGAACACTCATGGTTTATACAGTCCATACGTGCTAACAACCTGCGCGAAGGGATTTGACGAGTCACCGATTATATGGATGGGAATCAATGGGAAATAATTTTCTAGCCACGTGTCGGCAGGTTCTATGGTCTTTTCGGTCCATTCTTGTAGAGTGGGGAGAGGGACATTTGATGGATGTTGGCCACGCGACCATAGAGATCTCCATTCTACTTCGCTACTCGTTTACTATATGTAGAACATTTTTTGTCCAACTGGCATACGACAGTAGGTTAGTCTGTACGAAGTTAAAGATGGCGGCCGATTATAAATGTACAGCGGATAAGTCGCTGATAATTAAGGGAGAAATCAGACTTCCATGAAAGTCCCGATCCGATCTGGGATAATTTGAAATTCGCTTGGGGATTGCAGTACCGGACTCCCATGGGTCATAAGAGCGTGCTGTACCACCATGAACAAATTCTATGGGGATGCTTGATGGTTATCTTGGATATCCGTGGAAATTGAAAAACAAGGTGGGTTTCCACGAGAGTCTTGATCGTTAATAAATAGAAATAAGATATCGTGATTGGTGCTATCGGTGGTATCAATATCGATAATCCAAAATATCCTAACCTTATTGCTTTACCATGATAAGAGGATTTTGACGCGACACTTTTTTTTGTTTGCTCTCTTGTCTTATTCTCAAGGAGCGGATAAATTTTAATTGTCGCGATATCGCTTCTATGTATATCCGTCGTACTGATTTGATAATTACAATCTGTCGTCGCGATTAGTCGCATTGTGAATTTTATGTTTTGCCGATTCTCGTGCTGCGCTCAATGTATTTTTGGTTCTAGAAAATGACGCCAGGGCAATGACGATACCAATCGAATATTGATCTCAGGCATATATGGAAGTGGTTCAAAGGTTATTTCTAATGATAAGCCAGCTGGTTAAGGATGTTTATTGGACTCTTTTATATATTGAGTAATCAAGCATAATGCTTTCGTGTGTGAAATATGCTCTATTTACGCGTTTCATGGTAGCTTTGCTAATGACGTCCCGCGGGACCATAATGGCGGTACGTAGAGTAGAAGTTGCGTGCGGTAATATATACATACACATATACATTTTGAATATTCGTATAGTAACGATAGGAATGAGTTGAAGGTAAAAATTTTTTAATGCAAAAAAAAGAAGCCAAATATTTTGAAATTATTCCTAAAAATATTTATTACTCTGAAAATAATTTATGAGAGAGGGTAAATCTAAGAGGGGATGGAAAGACGAGGTCCGTTCAATTAGGCTAGTCGTAAAACTTGCATAATCAACAAACAACCCTGAAGTACCCTTGGAGGCTTTAAAATGGCGCTCGTTTCGTAAGGGACGACGAGCCTTTAAGGTTAATCAGTCGGTAGGCTTATTAATACGGGAATATTTAATGACTGACTTAGGATCCACTTGTCACGTTGGGCTATAGATATTTTTTGTATGAATTACGACGAAAGTCACTAGGGCGTTTTATTATTATATGAATACACGAAGAGTGTTATAAATCATACATTATAAGTTATTATTATAATTACACGTGAGTATCCTCGCGTGGACTCTACAGGCGTACTTATCATTGACGATCGACACGCACGACACTTATAATTCAGTGAACGATGCTAGATATCAGCTTTAACTGTGAAATTGATCAGAGAACACGAAGGAAGAAGAAAGAGTAGTGAAATTTCGAAAACAAATAAAAAAATTGAAAATTTTTATTCTACCAAAAAGACAAAGGTTCATTCGTTACGGTATCCCGGCAGCGTATAAATTTTCCAAAGATTTTTCTTGTACCACGTGTACAATGACAGAAACAAAAACAAATACCAACAGACATCAGTCTGGCAAATGTCAAGAGCACAAAAATCCAATCAGTCTCCCATGGCATCTGCCAAACTTACAAAAGTCACTAGAACCCCTAGCATTTCCCTTTAGGTCCTACTAACTTCTAATCAAGGGATGCGTATACCTATTAGAGGGTCGGTTATTGTGCGTAGGTGGATTCTAGGGGCAGAGCTGCTTAAGGGTGACTTTGTCCAGTACGTCACTTGTCACTTCCGGTTACGTTTAGTATATCGAGTATAAAGCTGTCGTTGCTCCTGAAAAAAAAAAAATTATAGCAAAAATTCTGAAAATCCCCCACGTCACCCTATTCACTATATTTTATTTTCACAATTTTTCCATAATTTCTTTTACTGGCCAAAATAGTTATTCGTTAACTGCATTTTCTTGACTATCATCCGTCAGTAGTTTCCATAGTACTTAAGTGTCTACACGATGCTTCCTGTAGATCGTAATCGAGCAGAGTCAGAGCGTAGAACGTTAATCGTTAAATTTAACTGGACTATCTCTTAGATCGCGCATCTGCCGTATTTTCGGTGAATCATTCATCGTACGCAGGATAGCCGCATAGTATCGTATAGTGGTCTACATATATAGTAATGCACAGTAGATAATAGTAGAAGCGGACGCCAGTGTTCGCTCTACATTATGGCTTCCATGAGTCCATGGGTGGTTCCGGGATATTGCCTTCCCCGTAGCCGTAAGTTCAGCTGCGCTTGTTACCTTTTACCACGTCTAAAACCATACGGCCTGTAATTACGAGGTTTTGCGGTCCCGTAACGATGATTTGCCGTTCGACGATAATTAACGATAGCCCTCTGGCTTTATAATCACTGCCATCTATACACCACGTGATTTCTTAAAGCAGAGAGAAATCCGAAAAGGATCATATACAAATTTCATATAACTCTCATAAAAAGTATTACTAAAAATTGTGAATTTAAGAAGACAAAAAAATAAACATTCATATTTTGCATAGATTTTGTATTTTTTTTTTTTGCTTCAGCCTCTAATAATCGATATCCTTTGTAAAGCGCAGTACGAGCCGTATTCGTTTTCCCTAGAGACTACGTACACGGAGCGATATGTATTTTTGCGTGAGCCCGCGAGTTTTGTTTGTCAGCCGGCGGCTCCTTTTATGGGGTTGTTTGATCTTATTATATCACTCGTCGAAATTTAAACACTTCGCCCTTATGCTTGTTTGTCCTTTAGAGAGAGTAATATAGAGCGAGACGAAGAGAAAATAAAATTGAATTGGGACTTCCAGTGTTATACCTATTGTAAACGCCATGACTTTTGCATAACTACCATGAAAATGTTCTCTTTCAATTTCATTCGTGTATCCCTTCTTTAGTTTTTTTTTTTTCCCCCCATAAGATCTTTCACGAAGGAAGAAGAAGTGGTACCTGCTATTTCTTATATTTGTCAAATTTTTCTTTTCCTCGCCAAGAGTGTACATCGATACTGGATATGAACAGTCCTCCCAGTGGGATGTCCAGTAGCCATCTTGGACCTGTCAATATTTGCCAGTGGGAATAAGGGAGGAAGATAAAAATTTGAAAAAAAAAAACAAAAAAACGGTGAATTCTACCTTAGGCGTATCTCAGCAGAAATTTCAGCGAAATGTCCACCGATCTTCTTGCGCTTGAAGAGATCGTCGAGTAGGCCGCAAAATAAACTGATTCGTTAACCACATTACACAGAGCCGTGTATGAGCCTAACCAAACATTGACATGTTCAATCATTTCGATCCCTCCACACGAGCGCACCAGCAGCGGCACACAGTCGTACCAGTGGCGATCATGCGTTCGCCATCTGGCGTAGCATGAGCCACCACCAAGGGGTAGAAATTGAAATGAAAACAGAACCCTAAAGCCCTCACCTATACACTCATCTCGGTATCCCTATGAAACGACCCCCCTCTAGTCCGCACTCGGCTAGAAGGGGTGCCAATGAGGGCTATTAGTCGACGATATGTTTTTCCTTCCTACAGATTTACGATGACTTTGCTCGATGAGTGGCGATAGTCAGTGTCCAGTTGGAAGAAGAACAAAAAAACAATTGATTGGTTTGGCGATTGATATATTTAAGGGACGAAAGTAGCGGGTAATTAACCAGGAACATGTTTGTATATGAAGAACGTGACTGACGGATACGAGAAACGTGTATTTTAGTATAAAAAAGAATTTTCCAAGGTACGTTAACTTTTTTTATTATCTCGAGAATTCCTCGTTATCCTATTCTTACCCTTGTAATAAGGGCTGTTATTAACATAGGCATTGTCATCGTTATTATTATTAATCCTCCGATAATAAACGACGACTGCAGAAACCGGAAGCCCAAAGAATTCCCCATGGAATCTATTGGGCTTCGGGATTCATCCGCATCAACGGAAAACCATACACGGTTGCCTAATGCCCGATGATTAGGAAAAAGGGAAGCGATTCGAGCACGAAGGGTGGTTCCTCGTAGGCAACCCTTAGTTTTTGACGAGAGCAAGAACCCTTTCTATTTCTCCAATCAATGACTGTACTAATCCCAAATTAGAAAAAGCCACCAGACCAATAAGCACGTAACACTTATTGTGGATCAGGATGACGCTGATCTATAGTCATACGTAACCCTTACGTCTCCAACTGACGTAGGGGTCGAAATCCGAAGATTCTGCGGGTCACGGAAACAAACGTTCGTACTAATACGCGATTTCAAAAAGCGCGCCAGTGCGTGAGAAAGCTTGGAATAAGTCGATTGCAACAGTGACACGCGTCTTTACAAATTCGTTACCCCATACGGGTTAGATACTAGTAACAAGTTGTGTGAAAGTATTAAGCCATATGTACCACTCAGTGTTACTATATATTTTTTGTTTTCGTTTAAAAAGGCACAAGAATAGGGGTAGTATCCTTCAAGTAATATTACCAATAGATAACACTCGAATGATATTTACGGTACAATAGCCATGTTGTACGTATCTAGGAAGTCCGTCGCGTGGCGCCTCGTGCCGAGCGGACGTCACGGTTTTGTCGCATTTAGCACCTTTCACCATGGGCCTCTACAATGGTATTACTATGGTAAAAGCAAGGGCGTATCCAAAACCAGCGAAAAATATAAGCATAAGCGTTACAGCGTGGTACAAGCCGTCGTAGAACGAGGAACAAATTTCGCTTCTGAAAACGTGAATAGAACGGAATCCTATAAGCGTCTCCTCCTACTCTTTTGAGGTTAGGTTGGTCTCATAGTTTGATCGAACCCAGAGGTCCCTGGGAACTGGGCTAAAGGGCGCGCTTCCACAATACGACGCCATAAATATACACGGCAGACGAATCTACACGGTGCATAGCAACGTATTCTCTAGCTCGTCTCAATTCAGTGGAGTCGCCATGGGAGCGGCCATTGTTGTTTACTCTCGACTATTTTCAACGACAATAGGCCAGAGGTCAACCGGATATAAATGCGAAAAACAATTAAGCGACATAACGGAAGTCTTTTTTCTAGGTTATTGATATTTTTTGTTTACCTCTTTTTTCAAGCCTTCTGTAATTCCTATGTAACTCTGTATCCTTCTGTAATTCCAAGAGATCATTCGGACTGTAACGTATGCATTTAGGTTAGGAATGGAGACCCTGATTAAATGGAGGATTGGGGTGCGATAAAGTCCTGTCAGCGAGCCTCGTGCCAGAAGCTTGGAAATTCGCGGCTTACTACTTATACCAGTGATCCTCGTACTTGAGACCAGTCAACTAGCCACCCACCAAGACAGCCAGCCACCCGACCAAACACAACTCTCTCTGGCTCTAAAACAACCCTCGCTATCGTACACACGTAGAAACGAGAGAAAGGGGACAGAAGAGAAAGAAGGGCGAGCAATTATCTTAATGGAGTTGCGGACACCGGTAGAAGTTATCGATTCGTAGTACAAAGCCCAGTTTCTATGTACTATCATGACGGCCGCAGAGTATGTAACGTCGACGAATAATAAAGTCATCCGAACTGTTTGTCTCGGTACAAGTATCATTCAACGTAACCTGTAGACCACGACCAATGATATATTTCTACCAAGGATCGAATGACAGTTATCATTAATATTCATCGATACAACGTAAATAGGTATAATCGGAAAAATTTGCATAATTTTAAAATTTGTTGGATATGATTTTTGATAAATAATCATAATATCCCATGCAAAAAGACACTCTGATTCTTTCAATAAAGTGACACGAAAAAAAGCCAAGGTACAAGGGTGACGTATCGACAGTTAACAGATACGAAGGACAATAACGATTTCTCTTTTACGGAAGATTTCGCAATCCGTTCCCATCCCTGTTAAAGGGGTTGGGATTTTTGTGCAGAAGATACCTTCTGATAATAACTGGCTGTTTCTCCCTAAGCGTTTAATTTTCCTTTCATCGAAGAACACAGAAGTCACAGAGAGGTAGTAAACTTGACGTCTCGGGACAATATTGTAGCCGTACAAAGTCATCGTTGTTTAGCTGCACGTGGAATGAAAGCGGAGTGACGTATAACAAAGTGTATGAGGATGACATAGGTGGTGCAATTCCAAATGAACGTCATACTCGACAACCCGTCGTTTGATATTTCCGCGCACTTATATGGCCGTTCCAACGATTTCACGCGATCTGCGGGCCAATTAATTCCAATTATCAAGAGGCGACGTGAGACGCGGCAAATCAAGCGTCCAGCGTGGAATGAACAATCCACTCATCAGGGTCCACGTGTCGCGCACGTGGCAGAGTGTGTCGAGCACAACTGGTGCTCGAAGTTTCGTGGCACCATGTGGCAATTTGACATACGTATGAACGTTCTTACCAACTAACCCAGTCGACTGGTTGTATCTCATTGTTTTTTGTTTTGCAATTCCAGACTACAATATTTTTGCAGTATTTTTGTTGAAATTTAAAAATCAATTCATCAATTCATCTTTCTGGTGATTTTTGAAATCAATAACTTTGAGCGAACAGGACAAAGGATCGTTGGTAGTCTTTGAATAACTTTTTCTTTACAAAATGATCGTGTGAATTTTCAAAACGAAAAAAATTAGGGTCGACTACGATAGGATCTTGGTAACGTCAAACTCGATGGGCGCGCATTTTGAAAAATTGTCATTCAGTCAAATTGCCCGCATCACTCGATGGCTCCACTGTGGAGTTTGAAGTGGGATATGAGATACTGTATAATGTATATCTTAAAAGGTAACATTGCCTATTGTGACAGTCAAGTACAATTGACCAACTGTCAAGTTAGTTGAAGTTCCATTTTATACACCGTATGTCATAAGATATGTTTAATGTGATAAAATGAAAAGTAGCTAAAAGGAGGAACGAGGAATAAATAAATAAATATAAAATAAAATAAAAAAAAACTCACGTTTCTCCTCGACCGGAGAACGGCTCCGTGTATCCCGTTCTTGTTCTAAAACAAAAGTAAAAAAAATAATGTTTTAACGGAATTAAAGAAAAATCAAAAACAAAGTCACGTAGACGCTAGAGAGCAGAACAAAGAGAGGTCTCCCCTAAGCTCTGGCTCTTTCAAGAGTAAAACGTGCCAGAAGTAAAGTAGCTGGACAAAATAAAAGAAAATAAAACGAAAGAAAAGTCGCGGCAGGGATTTCCCTCAAGAGCACCAGCTGCCACCCATAACCCTTTACGTTGTACTATAGACAGACCATATAGACCCCCTTAATCCCATAAACAATGTATTTCGCGCACGTAATCACGTACGCGAATAATACAAGAAAAAGGAAAACAAAAACAGTATACAACATAATTCGCCATACGTACAGATAGCTCAGCAAAATCTGACGCAAGAATCGCAAGTTAAAAAATCTTCTATATGCAAACAATCTAATCTCAATAAAACAAAGAAAATTTAACGATAATCCTATACTGCCTTTTCGCAACATGCATATGATCTGATTATCAACGTAAAAGACTTTCGCTGTTACAGATCTTACGATATTGTGTTTTTCGTAATTCTTTTTTTTTCTCTCTCTCTCTCTCTCACACACGAACTTATGCAAAAATTATACGTAATTGAGGTACGGATTCGCACGAACGTTCAAACTCCCGTTTAGTTCCCATCAAGAGGCACTTAATCCAGCGCAGCTTTACAATGGAGCGTGCACTGTAACAGTTCTGCATAATGCTTGGCGCGGTATGATTATGTTGGGCAAACAGGACCACGTCCGGCGGGCACGTGCCTTCCAAGTGAACACCGGTTCGAACCGCGAACCCGCCCTAAATATCAACCCTCTATGAAACAGAAAACAACCCTGGGCATGTTCCCACGTGAGCGACGGGGTTTGCCGTTTCGGATTACGAGATGACAAGAAAATATAAGTAGGTATATCTATATTATGTTATACTTGTATAACACGTACCATAAACAATTTTCTTTCAAGTGTTTATTCCTGGCGAATTAGTATTGTGACATTGTTGATAATACGAATCGAAGTAGATGAGTGAAAAGTGAATTTATTAATATTACGAAAAACTGTGTGATTTTCAGTTTCTTTTTTTTTTTTTTAACTACATGCATCCGCAGCATTCAGGGTAATTTAGTTCGACGGTCTCGAATGTAAACTTCGTATTCACTATCTGTCGACTGTAACCCCGAACCGACCACGGTTATGTCAGTTCGGGTCAGACATGATAAAATCGCATTTATCGGACTTTTTATGACGAAATCCTCCGGCCAAAATAGTATGCAGATAATAAACATTGCGCCTATAAAATGGAGCAATCTACATTGAGATTTCGAATGCGACGGCCTTTGCGATTGGCGCTTTGAAAATTATTTTTTTTTAAATTTTTTTATGTGTATGTTTTTGTATATAAATTGCGAAGTTCTCGGATCTGGCTTACTTTGATTTCATTTAATCCGTGGATGGCTGAAATATAATAATTTTTATTTTTCGATTGGACATAACGATAAGGTTTCATTGGGATATTTGAGCTCTCGACGAAATTTCTCTAATCTTATCAAAATGTACAGCATAACTGCTGTCAGTCAGACATTACCGAAGATAGTTATCGGTAAAAAAAAAGCTCGAAACTGTCATTAAAATAAAAATAAGATCTAGACCGGCGAGAGAATTTTGGACAGCATAAAACGAGTGGTATGTTTGAAGGGCAGTTTTTTTTGTCATTAAACAAGAAAAAATCCAGACGAGTATCGACGTATAACGTTCATCGAATTGTTTATAGAATACTTTTGAGTTTCAGTAGGCACTTTAATGCGATTCTAATGGGAGCCGATAAGAGTTGCGCAGTGTGTAAATTTGATGCGTGATTATCAAAATACAAAATACAAAAAAAGTGTCTGGATTGCGAAAAAAAAATTTGGTCTACGCAATTAAGATTAGAGACGTCTATCGTATACATTAAAAAAAATTCCAAAATAATTACAGAAAGCACAAACGTTATAACCTGTCCTATTATTCGATCGCGCAAAATCAATTGACTCGTAGCGCCATTAAAGGACGAATTCAAAATTCATGATAATACATCCAACCTCTTTTTTACCCTTGTCCAAATAATATTTTTCATACTTCTCCAATGTTTCTCACGAATATCGACCCTGTGACCTTTGATAGATTGATAATCTTGCAAACAGAAAAAAAAACCATAAGAAAACATATCCAGGCATCCCTGGTGATCGATCAGACCTTAAATTCAAAAAGGTCAATCCGGAAGTTACTAGACCAAAGAGAAGATGGCTGATGAGTTCGTATGTCACTTCACACGCTGAAAAAAATGATAATACCATAATGCCCCATGGTGGTGGAGTATATGAGTCCTATATACAAGAAGGAAGACCTCACGCTGTAATTCGATAGGCCACATCCAGTAACCATACTCAGGTCGCGTGTCGTGGCTCGCCAAAGTATTTCCCATACGAATGGATGAACCGTAATGCTTTTCTATAGTGGCCATGGGTGTTTCGTTACTTGTGTTTTCGAATGCCCTTCGCTCGTGGCTTAATTCTCATGGGATTCCGTTAAAGAAAAGAAAGCAGAGATATCGGCTATACGTCAACCGCACGCTTAGCGAACCGACCTAGACCATTTAACGATGTTACTCCACACATGTGTCAAAGGGGAGTGCGAAAATATTACCAGACTGCTTTCCAAGTAGTTTTCGAAACTCATTACTCTTCCCGATACGTTTTATCGAAGCTCCTGCAAAGTTATACCGTGAGTAGCTTAACTAGTATATGAAAGTTTATTGATTATTATTACTATCGATACTAGTCGAAGTGTTGCTTAGAATTTTATTAGGTTCAATAATTTTTCTTTTTTTTTTTTTTCCTATAGACTATCAAGTTTCCATAATGAATTTTAAGAATGTTAAAATAATTTTTTATGGATTTTCATTAAGTTAAGGACTGTTTGGGAGAATGAAGAAAGAATGGACTTTAGGAAATTAGAGTGAAGGGACTTTGCTGAATTAGTAAATGGCTCTACGATGAGAATGAAATCTTACAAGCTTAAGCGGCTTTTTCTTTATGTATTCCTATAGCCAATTCTGAATGATTCAAATTGCGCGCGCATTATCGGAATACCACTAAGACCGTTCTCGTAGGCTTTTCAGGTCGAGAGACTCTTTTGTAATAAAAGGACCAATCCTCATCTTGGTCTTTATCTTTATCTTCATTTTCCCCCAGGCATCTGCAACCGCTCGGTTAACCGAGCGCCATTTTCTCTTCAAACCCTCTTCGCCATAGATTCCGGCTTTTCTATGGTTACCAACCTCGAGGGGTTGACGTTCTATGCTACGTCGAATCCTCGAGATTCTTGCGTGGGATCGATCCGTGGAGGGAGTGGCGACATTTTTTTATTTTCACGCAAAAAAAGCAGACACCATTCAACCATCTTGCCAAAAGAAAATTAAACGAATTATTTACGATATTTTATAATATTCAAAAAAAACAAAAATGTTTCGATTAGCCACGTTGTTCGCTACTTTCATGTAGTCAGCCATATTTTTTTTTTATTAAAATCTTTTCTATTCCACTCACCACAAAAAGGTTATTCTTTCCGATCTTACTTATTTTCTTGTTCTTTCTTCTTTTCCTCCAACTATCTACTACTTCCTTTCTATTTTCCTTGTTTTACGAAAAAAAAGTCATCCACGTATTCATCCCATAACGTTTTCAATGAACAAACATTCTTCGATCAGGAAGTCATGAAAGAAATTCCACTTCACGTTGCATCGGACAAAGACCAGTTTTCTTTAGTAAAAAAAGATAACAAAAAGGGAACAGAATCTTTCTTATTCAAAGAGTATTCTCCTCTGTCTATTCAAAAACTTAACCAACCCTCTATTCCTCGACAGTAATATATACTAATAAGTAAA
>JARPRG010000373.1:268061-295278 GCA_031001745.1 Hartigia nigra
AAGAGTATTCTCCTCTGTCTATTCAAAAACTTAACCAACCCTCTATTCCTCGACAGTAATATATACTAATAAGTAAACAAAAAAAAAATATAAGACCAGTTCCACGTTAATAAGAAAATAAGAAAATAAGAAAATAAGAAAATAAGAAAATAAGAAAAAACAAATATCGTTCTGTAATGAATACAATATACCAAGACGATTCAAGCTTGACACACCATTTTCCAACTGGGCAATGGCTTATTGGCACTCGATTATCGATCGCCTCGATGAAATACGACATATTTCTTGGGTCTAGACCGTGAAGTTACTATCAACGCCCATAACTTATACCCCGTAAATTCATCGCGCTTGCAATTACAGCGATAGGCGGTTGAATTCGAATCGGCTTCCCGAGAAATTTCACACTCTGTTATACAGTCAATACTTTCCACGGATAAAGTTCGAATGTTCCATTGAAATTACAGTACTTACAAGCAAGTGCTCAAAGCAAGAGCAATGTTGTCAAATAGATATTTTCATGTTTTGTTTTCCTATAATTCGTATACCCAATCACAAGGTATTGTCCATATAAATGAATGGCAGTCAAAATGTTTGTCTTTCGGTATCGCGAAATGACATATTGTAGGTTAAGTTTAATGAATTATCAAGGCGTTAAATCCGAAGGGAAGACATCATAAGAGTTAAGTTTCAACCAAAGAATTCTAAGCGATTCTGAGCTATCGGACGCGAAGCAATATCGTATTGATTGCGGGGTGGTCAGGCCTCCAAACACATTACATGATTAAACCAGCCGAGCAGCCTGGCAGTCAAGCAGTCAGGCATCCAGGAAAGCAAGCAGGCAGGCAGCCGGCCTTGTAGCACTTACCTTATTAAAATATCCAGCACCCACCCCCGCGAACCCCAATGGGCCGTCGATAGGGGTGGACCTTTTAACAAAAACCTTTCTCTAGGTAAAGTGGGGTTCTGCCACCAGAAAACGTTTAGAGCACCCATTTGATACGCACCTTCGCCGAACGTTTTTACTTAATTAGACTGTAGATGGCAATAAGCGTGACTACGCGAGTCAATCGTAGGTATTAATTTACGTAAAGAAGATTTTTCTCGATTTATTATTTCATAACGATCGGATTGTTTTACACGTAAATATTAATTGGCTAATTTTTTTTTTATCGTGTCATTGACCAGGTTAAATGCTTTTAAACGTTAATACGGAAAACGATCGCTAATTTGGTTAGAGTCTCCTGTATGCCGTGAATAATTAAAGCTTCCAGCCATCGACCTTGCTCCACTCACCGAGATTGGCTCGATGAATAACTCAGAAGCTGTGAATAAGAGTAGCTGAGGTTCTACGAGTTGCAATCTGTTGCATGCAAATTCGTTGGTGCGTCTTGTCTGAACTGTGGCGAATTCGTGGTAGCGTGTTGTGTGTCTGCGCGGTTTAATGACACGTGAAAGAGATATGACTGCATGACTGTTTTTTTGCTCTCTCACAACAACATTCAGTGATACGACTTCGAGATGAATTTCGTAAAGCGATATTCAAACTGCGATTAGGCTAAAAAGAAATTTGATAATCGCACAAAGGAGAAGAATGTGATTGCGCGAAATAGTCGATATTGCGTTTTTCAAAATAATTAAATTGAATCGATAAGATTTTTATTGATGCTTCGTCAAGGAGTACCTTGGTTAATCGTTTCTTATCCAAAACTGACAATTATTGGAACAAATCGAATATGCCACTTGACACTGCCAGTAATCCACACTCTAGCCTCTTGTTTGCTGTACATCTACGTTTGTTTCACTATAACGATTTTATTAATTCCTCTTAGAACGTTAATGTCGCCGATGAGCATTAATATTATTGATTCTTATTTCGATCGGTAAGCATAGTCAAGCGATCCGACGGGGCCCAGTGGTTACTATATAAGGATCGAAATTCCAGGAGCTGCTCGGTCGTCTTTTTCATGCAACTGAAAGAACCAGACGTGCCCTGCTTCTCTCTGATCTCTAATTAACGAAGCATCCCTCCACAGATCACGAAGATCTTCGGCAAGCGTTATCGTAGCTCGAGATGTTAACGTCTACGCCGATGACGTCTACCTCAAGACCGATTCAACGGAAGCTGTTATCAGCAATGACAGCTCGCCCCCTCCCTCCCCCCTCTACCCCAAGCTTAATCTAATCAATTTCTTGGATATATATCGAGCTTATCAAAGAATCTCCACAGCCATATCATGGTGCGACACTAGAGCGGATCCGAGCGACACCCGATTACAATCACTGAACGTGAATTACATCTGATCTCTTGAGAAATATTTTTTCCATTTTTTTTTATTTCCAGAATAGACACTTCTCCTTGTTCGTTGATAAGCCGCAGTCTTATTAGCCGATTTTATATTCTGATCAGATCATTGACTCACCTTCCAGGTTCTTATTGCGAGCAAGAAGAGCAAGCAGAACGTCAGGATTGGGCGGTGCGTCGGCTAGATCTGCAGAGTCGTGGTGTCCTGGGGGCAAGGATTCTCCTAGGGGTAGCATGGGTCCCGGTGGTGGTCTTGGCATCATTACGGGTCCAGCGCCAAGGGGAGGCAATGATAATCCGCCACCGGTACCACCGACACTTCCTGGCGGATGAAGTACATTGTGGGCCTGAGGCCCGTTTGGGGGTGGCTGGACGGCGGCGGACATTGACAGGTCCACACCCCCGAGTAAGACAGGACGACAGTTCGTCACTGCCGGGAGGATACCGCCACCTCCCGGCAGCGGTGCGTACGGCAGGTACAGCTCCAGTCTAAGATCAGATTTTACTTCTTCTTTGACTTCCTTCTCCTCCTCTGTCTCCTTCTTACTTTCGATCTTCTCTCTCTTCGTTACCTCTATTATTACCTTCTTTTATTATTATTGTTATTATTTATATTATTATTAATATTATTATTATTCCTCGACACTCGCGCACTGTCACTGATCTACTTACCACGGATACCAACTACTTAATTAACAATTATGTTTCACTTGATCATCCACTACTTCTACTACGTATTACGAATGCGAATCTTGGAGCCACGCGGTATTCTCTGATAGAACAGTCCGCGACGACGAGGTCTACGACTTTGAA
This sequence comes from Hartigia nigra, assembly GCA_031001745.1. NCBI lineage: Eukaryota > Metazoa > Arthropoda > Insecta > Hymenoptera > Cephidae > Hartigia > Hartigia nigra. The sequence continues at coordinate 271,177 of JARPRG010000373.1, forward strand.
GTCCCGTCGCAAAATACACAACGTCCCGGCAAGTCCCCGAGAGGTTCACTCGATTTTTATTCTCTGTTTATGACGAATAACAAAGGACGTCTTGGGTTCAGGTTTTCATGTGTTTGAGATATGAACCTTTATTTTTTTCTAAATACACGTTAACGTCGCTTCTAGCTGGAAAAGCGACGCAACCAATGAGTCTCGATTCGGGCTGATTTTTTCAGTGTAAACCAGTAGAATCCGTAGGACGTGTGGTCGTATGTGAATGGAGCATCTCAGGAGGACACCGAAGACGACGAGTACAACAAGAGTCGTGGTAACACTCGAGCGGTAGACCGATTCATCGTTGTGCAGGTGAAAGAGTGAATGAGAGTGAAAGAGAGAGAAAGAGAATACTTTTCTCAATGGGATTTCACGATTCGTATAACGCAGCAAGATGTTTTTAAAGCGAGAGAAAACGGGACTATGATGGGCCCTACGGGGACCAAGTGTTCGTGGGGTGGCGGTGGATTACTCTGAGCTGAGGTGCACGGTGCCAAGGCCCAAACGGCCCGATCGACGTGCTGCAGGCGTTCCCTTTCTGTTGAAGACATCGCACACTTTTCTATTTACACTTGCACGGTTCCATTCGATATGACTGGCCCAATTTCTAGGTCCTCCGTTTAATATTTTATTACGACCCACTTTTCGGTCTTCTCTATGTACGATCGTTTCTGGTCCTTTCTTATTATTGTGTCTGACTTGTCTCTTTACGGTGTCCTCCAACTTTCTTGTTTGGTCCTTTATTGTTTTTTTATCTTGATTTTTACTTTTTTGAAAATCCTTTCGCAGGAACGGTAACACGAATTTTTCCTTTCTTGGGCCTTAACACTTAGCGACACTGTTTTTCGTTTTTTTTTTTTTTTTTTTTTTCTTGACTTGCCGTCACTGTGCTCTCCACGTGTACTCCCGATATACAGGTAGATACTTCTTTTATTAAATGGAGTCAATTTGGGACTTTTGCCTTGATTCTGAATAACACGTCCGTGCGGGCCCAAAGCCAGCCACACACTCCTCTCCCGAAGTTGGCGCGCTTGTGAGCGTAACAGCAGCAGCAACAGTAACAGTAGTAGTAGTAGTAGTAGTAGAGGTTGCCAGTGTGGGACAGATAGGCAGCGAGGAGGAGGGGTGAGGAGTGGTGATGAGTGTTGGCCGAAAGAGGGGTCTAGGAGGGAGGAGGTAAAATCGAGTCGGTCTTATCGGTACAGGGGCCGCTTTATCACGACCATAACCTTGGCTATGTGACTCGCGATCGAGACGATCGAATTCACGCGAAAACAGGCCAAAGTTCCTTCTTCAATGATCCACCAACATTTTGCAAGAAAATCATGAGAAATATTCTTTTCTTACATATATATATATATATTTCTATACGGTATAAATACACTGTTCATAATGTTTCTTTGAGTCTGTCTCTCTCTCTCTTTATATATATATTTATATCTCCCTATCTGTTTCTCTCTTCTTTTCTTTCTGCAACCAAGTCGAACGATCTCTCCTTTCCCTTGAGTTCACCGATGATCCCTTTTTACACGCGCGCTAATGTAAATCGGCAATCCGATCCTTCGTTTAGCTCTTGTACGAAAAACCCGACCGATTCGTAGTTTTTTCAGACGAATTCCAGGAGCCTTCGGGTCCACGAAGATTTCGTCTCGCACTCCTCGAGAGATCCTCAAAACGCGCACCGTATTATTTCAGATATATTAAAACACACACGCAGCCATCAGTGTATCTCTTCACGAGAATCCGAGTCTCTCCCGATAAATCTTATATACGTATATACGTGTACATACGCGTATATATACACGTTTCTGGTTACACTCTATAAATTCTCAGCCGTTCTCCAGGAATCATATTTAATGAATTTTGCAAATTTTTTACAAATTTACACGTACGACTCATTGACGCTTAAATTGGATTTTTGTAAAAATTTTCTTTCCTAATCGTCTCTACGATCTTTACTTGATTTAGATCTTGTTTTTTTATAAAAATCATTCGGTCATGGTTAAAGGTTAGGATGAGGTTAGGCACCAAGATCGCGAACTCTTCACCACGTTTATTCGCGAGGTGTGATTTGATTAGCGGATGCCAAGGAACTATGGCTGGGTAGTACGCGAATTTCACGGATCAAGCCCGGACCTCCTGGAGGTTCGAGGTTCGAGGTAGCCGGTGGTGGTAGAGATTGGCGGAGGTGGGTGTGGAACGTACTGGCTCACTCTGTTTGGAGGAGAACTCGCCCTACCAGAGTTTCGAGGGATGATTCCAGTTGCGCGCAGTCGCGACTTGTATTCGTACATAGGAAAACGACACCATAGAAAACACCCATAAGATATCTTACGATTACGAAAGACACTTTTTCTTACAATATTTAACGAACTTACGAAAACAACAGAAATATTTGCGACTAGCGAAGCCTTTTTTTCGCTCACACTTATCGAAGCTTTTACGAAATTCTGACATTAATGATCTACTACATTTTTCACGATAATTACAAAAGTATTAAGGAAATTTTTAACTAAACTTTTTAATATCTAATTATTTAAAAATTTATTTTTCAAATATTATTTATTACAATAATTATCATCGTTAAAATAAATTAAATATTTATGTATTTCGTATACAAAAATTTTGAAATCAACACCCATCTTTATTCTTTACAAAGTTACTGGGTATTCAAAATGACATGCAGCCAATTCGGCAAAGGAATGAACATTCTAATTTTGAATACCAAAAAAAATTTTGTCAAAAGAAGTACAATATCATCCGTAAAGTACAACGACCATTATATCCAGTATTCATCTATGCGTCTTCATGATAACTTCAGGAGGCTTCCTCTGCCAGATTTTAGGTAATACCATAGAGAATGAACCCATGACAGGAGGATAGTCCATAAGAGGGTATCGCTAATCAAGAGCGATGGTCAATAATGGCGGCCATGGGTTCACGTCCGGTCCAACCCCGAAGACTAGGACGCCACTATCCTTTGGGGTAGATAGTACGCATATATAAAATAACCGAAAAAGAGAGAAAGACATCTCACTTGCCATAGAGTAGGACGGTTACATGGAAAGAGAGACATATTTTTATCGTAACTCTGGGTGAATCAGTGCGCGGGCGTACCGACGTCCCTCCGTCGCTACGCCTCTATACTATGTACACGCAACACAGTAACGTTCTACGTACGCTCTCAGATCAGCCGTCGAATGCACTCAACGAAATTAAACCCGTCGTATAGTCAGAAAGAAGAGAATCGACAACCACCATAACCGTGCAGAGCCCGTAACAGTTTCCATATAGTTTTGGTGATTGGGATTGAGGGCGAGGGGGTTATAGCGGGAAAGGGATGAAATTTCGAAGGCAGAAGAAGAGGGAGGAATCTTTCGAAATTCCAAATACCGCAATAACCAACGCACTTTTGTGCCCAGGAAACATCGAGAAGATTCGTTAAGGGATGGAAAAAAAAGTGGAGCATTGATATCGAAGGGGTAGTCCAGGATTAGAGAGCCGAAGAGAGAAACGGCTTGTACCTATACGTACCTTACAGTGGTTAGGGGAATTGTGGAGAGAGCGATGAGAGTGAGGAGAGGGTAGGAGGAGGGCTGAGAGAGAGAGTCGCTTGGGGTGGTAATAGTACTTGCAGAGGGTGAGGATATCGAACCAGGGACTCTAGAGGCGGAGTCGCACCCCCAGTTGCTATGGGAACGTGACACTCTCGCGACCGTCGGCTACGGCTTTTCGAGCTTTGCAAGCTCTTTCGGCTTAACAGGGGAAGACTCTCGCTCATATGGACGCTTTATGCGATCCTCGCGGGCTTTTTACGAAACTTTCACTAGAGGAATAATAATGGCTCTTTCGCAGACAGAGGAAATATCTGAAGGTGTCGTAAGGGCGGATGGCGGCAGGGAGGAGGAGGAGGTAAGAAAGGGATAACATTTTGTATTATTAGAAATATATGCTAAAACGATTTTTTTTTCTTCAAATATATTCAAAATAATAAAATTATAATCAAATAGTTTTGATAGTGGATAAATTGTACGAATTTAGGTATTGGTAATTATTAGTATTATTTTTGGATGCATTACATTGATTATCGAGCATCGAATATTGGTGGAGGATCATTCGAAGGGAATCAATGGTTTTTAGTGTTTGTATTGTCAGTTAAATTCTCATTGGAGCTATGACGTTTACATCTTGTTCTGTTCTTTGGAATATAGTTTAAGTATGGATACAGCTCTAATACGTATGGGAGGTGTGAGTTATTTGGCTGTTCGTGAATAACTGTATGTGGGAGGTAGGGTGGAGTTTGCGGTGAGAGAAAGAGAGAGAGAAGATAGGAAGGAATGAGAGGGAGCGTAAGGAGAAGCCAGAGAGTAAGAGAATGTGGATGACATATGCAGAACGTAGCCACCGCCATATTTTATACTCCGGCCCATTCTAAGGAATTTATGGCGTTACGGGTTTTACCTCTTTTCGCACATTTTACAACGCGGACCCCTCTTCTATTTTATTTCCGCAGACTCCATTCTTACTGCGGTCCATTCCAGCGAAGCATTCATGAAATGGTCAGGTTGGGATAGATGGGATAAAAAAAAAATTTGTTTTTGGGGGATTCGTTGAATTTTTTTGTTGTTGCCATTGTCGAAGGTCATTCACAGGTCAGATGTTAATGCCGAATAAATGGAGAACGTTAGTGACGTGTGTGCTGTTAATTTGATACGTATGCTTTTAGCGAGAGAAAAGGGATTTTTTGAATCTTCGTTGCACATTCGTAGAATTAAGTGTATTAAGAGCAAAGCCTTAGGCATTTTGGATTCATAAGTCATAAGTAATTAGTTACTCAGGAGCACGAAATAACGCTCGGTGAATGAGAGTTACTCTGGCCGCTGGCTACGTCTTTAATCTCGACCCCCGGCAAAGCGCGGAATCTTTGATGTCTGTTTGAGAAGCGAGATTATCTTGAAGTTGGTTTTGATCTTAGGTAAGAAAGAAAAATGTGTGTGAGAGAGAGAGAGAGAGAGTGAGACGGAAAAGGTATATCTTAGCGTCTACGAAGGAGAGACACGTTTTAGCCTGTTGGAGTCTATAGGAAATATAAAAAGTAACGGAACAAGTAACATGTGCTATGTTTTTGTACTTTGAACAAAAATGGATCGATTAGACTTTTTGGTGACCGTGTGTCGAAGTTGAAAAAAAAATTTATAACAGGTTGTCTTGTGCAATTTGTAATTTTGTGAAATCCTTCGAACTTTTTAAATACTTTAAAATAGTTTTAGTTCGCGTGATACCTACCCTGTATTTAAACAGCGGATTAGATGTTGGTACAGGTGCTTCACGGCGACACTTGTCATGCTATATTTCCTAAACATGTAATTGATTATGGTATCATTTTAGGTCGTGTCTATGATAATCGGTGAATTATTGAAGAACTAAATGGTATCGGACATGGCAGATAAATCAAAAATTATATTGGTTTTGCAGCGGTATAAAGGTGAGTGAAAATGATAATTATTCAGGTGGGAGTATCAATGGCGCCGTGGCTTAGTTGGTTAAAGCGCCTGTCTAGTAAACAGGAGATCGAGGGTTCGAATCCCTCCGGGGCCTCATTCGATGATAGAGTGGATAAATATATTTTTTTTTTTTTCAAAATAAAAAAATGAACATTTCACTAACAATTCTTCACTGTAACAGATTGCTCTGAACTTTATGAACTTTATCAAAGTTTCTTACGAAATCTTTATTCTCGCTCTGGAGAGATACTATAAAAAAATACCTAAGAACTAAAAGTTTTTCAAGCATTATCTCATCGCATACGTTGCGACGAGTTTTTGAAGCACCACCGTTACGCTTCGCGAAAGTTTTTAACCTCAGCCTCTCTAAAAATTAAATATTCACGCCGCGGGAGGGTGGTTCAAGATACCATAAAGGGTAGTTCCCCGTAGAGGGGTTACGGGAGAATTCATTATCAGACAATTTCGTCGGGCCTTTAAAGTCTTAACATCCATTAATCTCAGGAGCTTGTTTGGTGTTATTGTTTGAATAGGAGAGAGATAAAGAAATAAAATGTATACAATTTTTTAAAGTTTAAAAAAATAATCCTGAGAATAATCCCTTTACTTCGATCATATATACGAATAGAAAAAGCTACTGAAAATTTTGAAATTCATTTGTCACACACAAATAACATTAAACAGAAAGCATTGGTACTCGATGGAGTAGAAGTCCAAAAGTTACAAAAGGTACACGGCAAAACAGCTGGGATAGCAAAGTAAGTAGAAACAAAGAATAAAACGGGGAGGTAAGCAGGAGAAGAAGAGAAGATAAAAAAAAAGCTCATGAGGGAGTAAAAAAGAAAAGAGAAGCGACTAGGAAAAGTTTCGAGCTACATAAACAAACCAATTAGCCGGTTAAGCGGGCAAACCCCCATGAAATTCAATTGTCTTCGCCCCATGCATCTCGGGGCTAACCACCCTTATATTTTCATCCCCCTAGTGCGCGCGAAGACCACGCCGAGAACTCTAACGGCCTTGCAGGCCTGCTATTAGGGTGTCAATTAAATTAGATCACCGTGCTAGGGTGGACTTTTATTTTTTACCCTTCTTTCTTCTATAACGCTAAATGGATCATCCCCATACGGTCCATTTACGTTGAAATATATCCCAAAGTTATTAAATGATAATCAAAAAGTCCACTGGTCAATAAACAACATACTTACACTTCGTACGATCCAGATAAAAAAGTTTTCTAATCTTTGTCTATTTATAATCTAAATAAATCAATAGATAAAATAAATAAATAAATATAGATAAAACTTAAGGGTGACTTTATCCATAGTACCAGAAGTCCATTACCAAAGATACGAAAAGCGGAGAAAACTTTTCGGTCCCCTTTGGGTCAGCGGAAATCTTTGAAAAGTTTGTCGTGGCTTTACTGCCAGAAGATTTCTATCCACGATCGGAAGTGGATTAAATCGATGTCTTGCTGACGCGAATTTTATTCCGAATTTTTGCGAGTCATCAAATATTTTTTTTATTTTTTACAAACGCAAACATATTTTCCTATTGTTATACCGTTATACAGCTCGTAATTCCGTGTTAAGTTAGATCGACTCGGTTTAATTGAATAACACGACATCCCTTGTTTATTCCCAATATGACAGCTCGAAAATCGTGTATCGAATCCTGACCAAATCAAATTAAGCACAAACGGACTAACATGCTAACACCATGAAGGGCGTGACTAAAACGGTCAAAGGGTCGTGGTTATATTTTACGATCACTTGGCTCTCTATGAATAATTTAAAACAACCCCTACAGGGTATGCGACATCATCCCTCCTGGTGGCTAGTGTCTCCTACGGGATTATCTACATCCCTTCATAACGTGACTCGGTTTTTTTTTTTTTTTTTTTAAGGAAAATTGCACTCTGTACTATGTATGGGGTAGTGTAGGATGTCCTGGTCATTTCTGAACCTTATAGGGTGAAAGATTTCTTTGAAAATAAGAGAACAGGGATAGACAAAATTTCTAAGAGAGTAGAAAGCATTATTGAAGAATGAAAAGTCTATATAGGGATTATAATTCAGTATATTAACTCGTGCATTGTTGAATTTCATTTCGCCAAGATCATTTTACTCTGGATAAACTTCGATCGAAAATCATTTTAAAAAAATGTAGTATTTCGTAATAAAAAAAGGTTTATTTATTTACGTAAAATTGAAATCGTCCGTATTTCTCCCTATTGGCAAATATCGATTTTGGATTTTCGATTGAATATTGGAACTGCTAGAGTCTCGTACCAATTCTCTTTGTTCAATGATCCCTAGACTTTGCAGTCAGTACAGTCATTGCCTACAGGATGATAGCTAACGATAATGGTGGATAAGTAGTTTCCCATCTGTCAGTACAGAATTACTATCAACGTCGTGAATATAAAATACTAATAATAAAAAAAAAAACAAATTAAAAAATTGTATCAAAATATGTGACCTGTTTGAAATTCATGATTCCTCAAGATCTGAATCTCTTTTTCTTTTCTGTCAGATCGACCTGCAATTTATGAGGGAACGCTATGGGGGGTGTTGATTGTATATAACCATGGGGATTATAGAGAGGAGAAAAGGGGGAGACATAGTAATGCATAAATGTGGCCACGCAAAAGGGCCAATGAAAGGTCTTATACCGGATATACATTTCATTTGGCCATCGGCCAATTGGCTCGATCGACCGTAGACCATATATGTATATATGTATAGGATATAGGCCATTTCGCGGATTTACGGAATATTTAGTAGGGCTTATGGCTTTAGCGTTTTCCCGCAGGCTTGCAGGTGGTTGACACTCGCATGATTTATTGGCTGCGGTCACTTAAACTCTCTAGATTAATGAATCATAGAAATAGCCTCGGTTATCCAGTCAATATACAGATATATCATTCGTATCAGAAGAGTTGCAACTTCTTTCACTATACCTATGATAAATGGATAAAAGTTTGATTATCGAGGATTCAACTAACTTTGTTACAAAGATACAAAATTATTATTATATCAGTAGATAACTTTGTAACTTGCAATATAAGCGTATTGTGATTATTACGATCAAATAGAGATAGTATAATTTTTTCCTATTTCTTGAATATAGTTGTAAAATTAATTGGGTGCGGGCTTCGGTGTAATTAAGATGTATAATAATGATTTTTGATAGAAAAAAAAAAGATAATCATGAGGGGGCACCCGGGTTTGAACCGGGGACCTCTCGATCTGCAGTCGAATGCTCTACCACTGAGCTATACCCCCTTTTGAAACATACAGAAAACAGTACGACCTATGTATTGTATATCATAACTAGAATACCACCTACGTGTATCCCACGCACTGATTATTCATTCTATTCATGAATGACAACATTCGATGATAACTTTTTCCATATAAGTGTATCTAAGTCAATAAATATTATTAAAAAAAAAAGCATAACACTCGAATTCAGTCTATAGAGACGATGGCAGCCCGCCAGCAATGTTTGTGGAATCGAGCGTTTTCGCAAACAGGCATCGACAACGGAAGACAAATAGGACCGTCTAACAATGCCGACCGGTTGCATAATGCAGTCGGAATAGCATTAATTCGCTTACTGGCAATTATACGTGTCTTCAGGACGCATTGGAACGACATGTCGATTCGCGTTAACTTTACGTCAAATTACCCAGTCTGAGAACCGTATAGGAATTAACCTCTCCAAATAAAACTATTCTAACTGCACATTGAAAATTCGTGTGATTATTATTTTTTTATTCAATAAAAAAAAAAATGTTCACTTATCAGTGATACAGGCACATCCAAACACTATGACGAGCGTGAAGAGTCCTTGTCGACGAACAAATAGCACAAATAGCCATAAGCGTGCCTCCCCATAAGGCATAGATGGCGACAGGTAGGGTAATATATGACGGACCACCTAGTGGCTTCATGACTTGACCATATGCCACCATGACTAAGGCGCACATGGTGAACGGTTGACGTTCACGGGATCTTTTGACAAAGTACAGACTAGTCTGCAAAGCGACAAACCCCATAAGAGAATAGCAGGGTACGTCAACTGCTGTGTATCTTCGAATTATCATCGCAACATGTGTGTGTTCCTTTTTTATGTTAATCAAAATAAAATTTACGAATAGATTTTTCAATCGGACAAATTTTCACTTTAATGCTCGATATTTAGAATGATTTGAATTTGGAGTTTATAGTTTGTTTGTTTTTTTTTTTCAATAATTTCAATACCAGCGGCAATCAGGAACTGAGAAGATGGCCAGAGACAAGGGACAGGGAATGTATCGTAGGGCTTTGCAATTAATCAACGTAAACAGAATACTCAAACAATAGCACCCCTACGTCGATAAATAAATCATATCCCACCGAGAGGCATCCCCCTGTGACGCGCTTGACATCCTCGTATCCCTACTTCAACGATTGACACGTGGACAATGCTAAGAGTACTTCTGTCAATTGTCCTTGACGATTTTATCCGATTGATAAGATTTCTTAGGCAAAAAATTGCAGTACTTGTTGCTTATATAAGAACTAAAATAAAAGTCGATCTTATTGAAGAAGTGTCTAGATAAAATCTCTTAAGTAATACCAATTATTCCTGGCCATACATACATACATATATATTTCTAATTCACTCCTACAATTTACAATATGGCGATTTAACGTGAGACAGTTGGCAGCCTGAAAAAGTATTCTGCGTAAATAAAGACACGTCTCAAAATAACTAGGATACAGCATAAGTTCGCCATGCATGGGACGTTCGTAAATTCGATTCCAGATCTATATCCTTCAGGTTTCTATATTTCTATTTTCTCCGGCTGCCCCTTGCAAAAAAAAAGTGAGAAACAAGTAATTCCCCGGTCGGTCCTTGCTTTCCATTCGGGTCGTGAATTAATCCATCAAAACACTCGCGAGTAACTCACACCCTCCCCCCCCCTGGTTCTTCTTTTTTTTTTTTCCTAGCAGCCACCAGCATCACCAACACGAATACCGACAGAAGCCCTAGTGCCGTTTACTACCACTATGGTAAAAATTACCACCAGCACTGAGGGCATCCTTTATATATAAAGCAAAACACGAGTACGCTACGAGTAGGCGCGGTGTACACGATGCATTTAAATTGTGAAAACTAGGAGCGAAACAGCACGATGTTGCTGAGCCCCGGTTGGATATTAAATAATGTTACTTCGTTGGCAAAAAGCTACTGCCACGAGACGGTTTCTAGTATGGGTAGTACTCGGTAGTTAACGCTGTAAATTGTTGGGTTTTTTTAATATTGGTATCAGTGATACATGTAGAGAGAACGTGTATAAATATGTTATGCAATAACTGTGTATAAACAGTAGAACAATTTTTCAGTTCACTGTGTATCATATATAGTGACAGTTAATTATTCTAGTTCACTAGAAATTTTTTTTGGTTTTTAATTATGACCTAGCTTACGCCAGGTACAGAAAAAAATTAGTTATAAAACTCTTCGATTGCTCCCCTCCACGGAAATCTTTAGTAAAAGGCGAAAGATTTATTCGTATATTGAAGGGAAACCAGAGTAATTCTACGTTGGTTTTGACTGGGTATATTCATGTCGGGGACTGATTTCTACAGCGAGATACGGATCCATCTGGTGGTGTTTTATGCAATTACATGACTCGACATTGGGTCGTGTAAGTCCCTGGGGCACGGTCTTACATACAGGTCTTGAAACTTTCTCGAATTTCAGTGGTGGGGGTAGGTCGCTTATTGAGGTTGAATTTAGTTTCAAACAGCGTCGCTGTGATCGGGTACCGCAGATAAACGTAACCTGCAATCGTGCAGACAGTTATCACATCGAGTCAGTCTATTGGCATTTACGTTTTTTGCTAGACATTATAAACTGTTTCGCGTAGCTACTTATAGTCAACATTCAAGCGATGCCACCGTGGAAACCACGAATAGGACAGAGATGGAGTGATCCTCCCGGCCCCCCGCGTCCCTCGTCCATACGATTACCCGATCACAGCGACGCTGTTTGAAACTAAATTCAACCTCAGTAAGCGACCTACCCCCACCACCGGAGTTTCAAGACCTGTATGTAAGACCGTGCCCTGGAGTGGTTCGAATTGATTCCAAAACATTCCGATAGGTGGCTCACTCATTGGGGTCTTTTCTCGGTACCAAAATTGCATTTTGTAGGTACAAGGGCCCACTATGATGCAACGATGCTTCACTCTGGCTTCCCTTCAATTATACGAATAAATCTTTCGCCTTTTACTAAAGATTTCCGTGGAGGGGAGCAACGAAGGAGTCTGAAACTAATTTTTCTGGGCCCTAGTTTTACGACTTGGGCCGTAATCAAAATAAAAACACAATATTTTAGGTATTATTTATTTAATCAATCCAATGCATTCTATTAACTGACAAAATAATTTATAAACAAGCAAAAGTCCGTTTAAAACAAGTTTTTTTTTTTACGTATTGAAAAAATCCCTAAATATATTGGTAATCACAAGCAACACATTAATCACCCTAATGCCCGAATTATATTCCTCTGCAGATTTTTCAGATATTTGGCGCAAAACCAACTATTGCCATTAACCTAAATTTCGAGTCCTATGCATAATAGATCGATCTAAAATAGAAAAAAGTGGTGAATATCCAACGTGTACACGCATTTTAACAAAACGAATTCAACTTTACAACCTATCCCAACCATAACTGCATTAATAATAAATAATAAGACCCTTCCACAACCACAATTCAATTTAATGCACGATAAATCATATGCCAGTCTGACTACATAATTCCTTCCTCATGTCGTCAAATCCAACAAACATTCGTCGAGTCGTTGAAGACGCGTCAGTTCGAACCATCGGTGGGGTTTGCATTGATGATAAAAAGAATAAAAGCACCAGGTAAAATTTACAGGTGTATCCGTGCGATGAAAATAGAAGTCCTGATAGTAAATGGTGACGTTGGCAATGGTGGCAATGGTAAAGGTAGCGCGAACGGTAGTGGTTAAATAAAAATACGAATACGAGTAGGTGGAGACGGAGGTCCAGAAGGTTGGTATAGGTACCGTGGCGCTGAGGGTGTACAAGGTGGAAATAATATTTTGCCCAGGGTTAAAGCGTGTGGGTGCGTACTTCACGTGGGCGAGTTAGGATCAATATAAGCTATGACATAGCGAGAGCTCATCTTTAAGCCACACCCATAACATCACGTTGTCCAATCCCAACAGGAACTCGAGCGACCATTGGCCAATGGCCGTGTTGCATTGATTTTTCGCGCCCCCTTTTTTTTCCGAAAGTGAATTTCTTCTCGAGGACGACGCCGCTGGTGGTTCTGCCAGTTCTGGTCGTGATGGTGGAGTACGAGAAGGTGGTGGAGGTCGACTGGGTTGTGTATGTTAACTGTAAAGCTAGGGTAGGGATGGACGAAGGGTTGTGGAGTAGCAAGAGAGAACGATCACGGGGACGCCACACTTGCAGGGGTAAACGAACCCCCATTTTATCCCGCACTGCTCGCACCCTTATCAGGCTGTCCCTTTTTCAATCGCAAGTACCTCTACCTCTTGCCAATAGGGTTCCTACGGGTTTATTTTCATACCGCGGTAAATAACAAAACATAAAGTTGAAATTTTTGCATTTTCCAAGGTACACACGCAATACAGTAAATGACGTATTACAGATGGAAATTTATTCAGTAAAAAGAAAAATGTTAATCATACTATATAAACAATAGGAATTATATCCCTTGATAAATTTTAATTACTAATTATCGATCTCATTGAAATTACATTTTTATTATAATAATGTGTACACGGCAGGAGCGATGAAGGCTATGAGAAAAAGAAAATCTACAGAGTCTGATATTAATAAGAAGAAACTAAAACAGAAAAGCCTACCGAAGCAGAAACAAAGTCCAATCTTAACTTCAAACAGAAACCCTAATTTACACACGTTTAAAATTCCCGGGCAAGATTGCCGCAGCAGACCGTAACTCGAATCCGTATGAATTCGCAATGGGAAGGTTCGGCGTGTGCCAGCCAGTCGAAACTACACTGCCAGGGCGTCTCATTGCATCCCATTCCATCTCATTCCATCTCATTCCTGGACCAGATCTCTTTCGTAGTCTCTGGGTACCCTCGGCATCCGCTACTCGCTATCCTTCCCCATTCGTGCCAGTACACAGAGGGAATGTATTAGGAATTATGGCAAAGTGAGTATACCACTAGGGCTTTGCTGAGCAAGTAACGTGTGCTGTCGAATAATCACGTTCAAACTTTCATCTCCATTCTTAATTTAATTAGACGTCCATGTAGATCACTTGATATTTTAACGAGAGTTCATGGGACATTTATGAACTCTCCCATAAACCTTCTTAATTCATTCGTATAGATCCCTTAGCGATGAAATCGCATTTCATTGAGAATCTTCTTGTTATTGATTATTATTTTGATTGTCGATCAATATGATTATGAACGTGATAATTTTACATGCATTCTCTATGCATCTCAATTGATCGTATTTTACGGATAAAATTCTGATCAGGAGTTAATTCCTACTGATGACCTTGTCGTTTGCGAATCAGAGCGAAACTCAAATCCCTTTCACTTAGGTTAAAGAATTGCGCAGGTATTGTGTAATGGGTACTTGCTTAGGTGCCTTTGACAACAGAGGAAGAAGAAAAGGTAACTGACTTTGGCAGATTTTTATATCGCTAATAAAGGTACTTTTCAAAATTCTATGGTAGTACTGTGAGTGTCATTGTGTCCTTGTTTATCTGAATGTAATTGAGTGAGACATAACCATGCTCGCAGCGCTGACAGTAAATTTCGGAACTTACCCTACGTAGAAGAGGGATAGAACGATAGTTATTCATACGAAGATGACCCGCACCATGGGTTGAAACGTTGCAATTAACATTCTCGTATAATTAACAAGGCTGCATATGGTCAACACCTTTCAACACCTAAAAGTATAGTTATTCATACGAGTGAAACAGAGACAGAGATATCTAACTTGGTCTCATCTATGTTTCTCTGCCCTTTGGAGTTTATAGGTATGTCCGTTCAGAAAAAGAAAGTCCTGGGACTTCGACTTCTTTCACGTTTCCTATACCGATCATGAGTGAGAGCTAGACAGACCCATGACGATTTACGTGGGTACGAGTGAGACAGATATAGTTGACGTGGCGAATCCGTTATTTTCCAAGTATTAAAAAATGAAATTTTTTATTTTTTACCAAAAATGGAAAATTCAGACGAAGGCAATTTTTTTGAACAACATACGCCTTCTGATGCTGACGCGTCTCTATGCTACATTTGTGACGGTAGAAGCTGCCTGGGTAAAATATCATGCTTTTTCATTTCAAGAAAAAAATAAATAAATATAGGGTATCCTGTTATAAACTCGATAGGGGGTATTTCCCTGGAAATCACGTATTCGCGTCCGCGGTATACGAGCGTACTCATAACCATAACGGGGTGAACCGTCACGGGGAAGAGCAGCTAGCGACAGAGAACCATCCTGATGAGCGGAATGGTTATGGGTGGTGAGGAGAGGAGTGGAGGCTGGCATTGCGGCTTTACGGCGACACTATCACTGGTTCGTGACGAGAATGCTGCATCCATCCGGCATCGAATCGTGTGTTTATTATTTCCAGACCCCCACATTCTGAAATCCCCTACAAGACCAGGATCCAGTACGTAGTGATATATACGCACTCTATATCTATATACTTGGCTACCCTAAGAGCCATGAAACACCAACCCCCGAATCAGCAACCCGAGTACGGCGAGCCTTCGTCCTGATTAGTTCGGAGGGTGGGTGCCTTGTAGTTACCGCCCGTCTTGAAATATTGAAGGGGTTCACACCATCCCCTCCCTTTCGGTAAACGAGGGTTTCATTATTTTAGGAAATACGCAATTCTTCGTGGGATTATTGATTCTTGTCTTTTATAACAATCGTGGTGTGAAATTAAGGTTATTTTTTTTTTAACAGACATTTCGAGCTACTTGTTAATTTGTTGGGCGCGTTTAAAAAAAAGTTTTGAAAATTGTTGCGAATTCTTGTACAGTTTATCTGTATTCGGTGTTGGGGGATGTTGTGGGCTTTTCAGTGTTTTATTTGTTATAGGTTTTTGGGTAAACGGCCTTTGGCTTCCTTTAGGGGTGCAATCCGACGAGAGAAAGTTCCGTGTGGTCGAGTTAAATCGGCGCCCGTGGAAATGCCCAATCTGCGCCACGGTCTTTCAATTGCTGCCGGCTTCTAGCAAGCGGCTGCAATAAAAGTAACGCGGTGTCGCAGCAATTCCAATTTTCTCCTGGTGAACCGCAAACTTATTCCCTTTCACCACTTCAACCGTTTCACCCTCTTCACCCATTCTCTGGTATTGCACAAAGGCTATAGCGCCGTCCTAGCCCAGTACCATTCTTGTGAATTATCATCTGGCACTGCTGACTTCGCAGAGGCTTATGATACCGCTACGAGAAAATTCCATTTTATGGCTTCTTTATATTGCTAAAAATTTTATTCCATGGAAATTACAGCAAACGGATCTTAAATTAATAACTGATCCTTTTTACATGAAAAGAAGAAATTGGAAATAATTGAAACCTAACCAATACATATTTATATTTGATATATGAAAATGCAATGGACTAACTTAATTATTGATTCATTTAAGTCAATGTAAAAAAGAATTAAAGGATATTTTTAAATGGCTACGGATAAAAGTTAAATCTACAAATTAACATTATTGTAGAATAGGCCCCGGAGGGATTCGAACCCTCGATCTCCTGTTTACTAGACAGGCGCTTTAACCAACTAAGCCACGGCGCCATATGACTCTCCAGTGCAATATATACATCACACATCCTATACTGGTATATTTCCCCAATTGCACCAAAAGAAAACGAGTTGTAAAATATTTGAGAAAAATCTGGATTAAAAATTTTTAATACAAGATAAAAAATTAATTAAAAAAGAAACAAGCATGTTAAGCGAACACTTTTTTTCAATAGAAATATTCTTTATTGATCTACATCACATTTTACAGGTACGTGTTTGTAGGGTAAGAATATTTTGGACACTTTGCTGACCGGTCATGGGTATACTCGTGTTTTCATATCCGAATGTTGTTGACCAGTCACGAGTCATTTCGTGTTTGCACTTACATTAGTTTATCCATTTATTTATTTTTATATTGAAGTTTACTTAGATGTTTTTCATATTATTTTCAATCGTGTAAAAATAATCGGCCGCACGCAAAATTCCGAGGTGACGGTGCTGCCGCGTGTTGTGGCAAGCCGTGGAAACACGCGACTATACTTTTGCGCGTTTGTATGACGTCACGCCTTAGTGATTATCAAGAACTTGCTAAAGAATGCTAAAGATTCGAAGTTGTGGTTGAGAGAACGTAATGGCATGTACATTAATGTAGAAATTTACAACTAATATGTATAAAGCTCGCCTAACTAAAGATAGCTTTAGAGGAATGAGCTCCACTGATGCACAATGGGTCTAGTCGTGCTACTAGCGCTTGCCGTGGCGAGAGACTGAAGTTTTAGGCGAAACGAATCGACGCGTTGACTGCTTCACATGTTCGCAACCAAAAATTTTGAAATTCACTATGCGGCAGCGATTCTCAGTGTTATGGGGTGTAATTGAGATATGTAAAGCTCCTTGCGTGCCTTTTTTGTTATTTTCATCAGTGGTTCCGTACAACAGTGTGGTAAGTTTTGGATAAGGAACGGCAAAAGTATTGTCACAACGCCATGACACTTCCCTAGGCTGTACTGTCGATATTCACTTGTTTTTTTTTTACATATTTCTTAGAGAATGTTTCAAAAATTAGACTCAGTAGGTAAAATCGTTTTCTCGGAAGGCTTCGGCTTGGTTTAATCAATTTATTGACAGTGCTTTCTATTGGGTTAGCAACTAAATGATTGCGGAATTTGTCGATAGATGATTTTATAAAATCCGCAATCACTTAGTTGCCAACTCAATACAATTATATTTTTAGGTTCAAAGTTTCCACGATTCCAGCTCTCGTCCGTGTGATGCATTTAAGCATGAAAAAGAAAGATCCATCCCCCTCTAAAAACTAGCGGGATATACATACATACATATATACAAGGTAGCACTTTGGCTGGGAGTTTGTGTCATGATGACTTTTGTTTTCTTTCTTTACCGTTTTTTTCTTCTTCTATAGTGATTGGTAAAGGTGCTCTCATTGCTCTTTGTTGTAGTTACGTCCTTTTTTTTAGTTCTTTGATCTGGCAGTCTCTTGAGTCTATCCACCACATCACCTTGCTGAATTGGTAAAGTCATCGTAATCTGGATACGGTATTACTGTAAAGTAGATTCTCTTCTTTTACCGCGGTGAATGCACTTGGTAATGATTTGTTGTCAATATGTCTTCTTATGTGATTAATTATTGACGCCTTGTTTGCATCTTGTATTATTCCTTTTCTATCAAATGTAATGAATGCTTGGAACAGTAGTTCTTTGTTGGTCTGGCTGATTCGTCGGTGACATTGCTACGTTAAATTTATGATGGAGTTTTTGCTATTTTCTTTTGGATATGCGAAGTACAGTGCAGTTAGTTTTATTATAAAATTGTCTATCCTTAGGCGCATATACAAGCGTTACATAGGTGATTATTGGGCGCATTATTGAAAATACGATTTTGAATTATGGAAATCCACAAATTATCTTATATTTTAAGTTTAACGCTCAAGCCATTTTTGAAGTGGAAGATATATTTGATATGATGTATTAAGAATCATGTACGAGTGAAGTTCTTTACTGTTGTTAAGTGATGATTTGACAAAAAAGATCATGAAAGGGTTTTTTTTTTATTTTAAGTAATTTTAAAAATTTTCAATGATACAAAATATCTGTCTTGGAGGCGCCGGGTATCGATCCCGGTACCTCTCGCATGCTAAGCGAGCGCTCTACCATCTGAGCTACGCCCCCTTTATAAAAATTACTTTTTATATAACGATCACATGTGGTCAATTCTATCGTACAGCAACTAAGGATCAAAGAAACTCAATAGACTTGCGTCAAGTACACAGTAAATATTAGAAACTATTTGAACGCTCGAATGAAGAAATATGACACTGTTACACAGTTATGGACATGTTGGTCGGATTCGTAGGTGCGATTCATAGAAGGTATCTGAAGTGAACGATTGGCCATGGCAGTTGTTCACGGTCGTACTTTTTCATTGGCCGTGGCCGTTCGATTGCGTAAGTGATCCTGTAACTAGCTAATCGTTTAGATCGGTCTCACTGACATAAGTTACAGAAAACTCTGGAAATCGTAAAATTAATGTAGTCCTATTAGCGCAACGGATCTTTGATACATGTGCTCACAGGTGGATGAGTGTTTTATCCTTGAATGTACAGAAGAAAAAAATGTAAATAAGACGCGCCTCTATTCGTTATAATCATGCAATGCACAATTCTCATGGTCAATATATTAATTTACACTTCTTTCTAATTTCCAGGAAAGCTGACGCTAGCTGTAAGATCTAGTTAGGATGAAATACTTGCTTGTCAATAAAAGATAATTATATCGTGGTATGTGTATGCAAATTATGAGCTTTTTGCAATAAGTTTATTTAAATTATGAAAAAAAATATGGGCTCGTCCGGGATTTGAACCCGGGACCTCTCGCACCCTAAGCGAGAATCATACCCCTAGACCAACGAGCCAATTTTAAGATAGGTCTTTTTTATCTTGATACTATAATTATTACTTTTTTTTACATCTAACAGAAAATTAATTAGAGGTACCTAGCCTTTAATACAGAAACCAAGTTAAGTCATTAAAATAAAAGATATCCCAAATATTAGAAGTTAACTGGCGAGATTTACCATAGGTAACAAACTAGTCTGTAATGCTCTCTATTATCTAGTGTCTAAGATTTGTATTTGTTAACTTTTCAGTTTTCTACACAATCCGTGGCTACTGATTATCAAATACACGTACTATGTAGGTTAATGAAATTGATTTGACAAAAGACATCGGATTCCTTCGGAATTTGAACCACGGACCTTGTGCAGTCCCATAAATTTTAAATTGATCCTAAAAATCGTTTGTATTAATAACGATTTTTTTGTAGTTTAAATCATTATTTTAAGACATTTGTATCACCAAATCTTTTACATAACAAAAAATTCTATAGGATACTCGTTATTTAAAAAAATGAATCATTTAATTAAATAATTAATTTATTACCTTAGGAACAGTTTTCAAACATAAATCTCTGAACTTAATAACAACTTGGCTCGTTGGTCTAGGGGTATGATTCTCGCTTCGGGTGCGAGAGGTCCCGGGTTCAAATCCCGGACGAGCCCTTTGTGAATATAACTTTTGATCATTTAACTCATTAAATAAAAGAAAAATTCGTACTTGACAATTTTTTATAGTCTTGCAACGTAAAAAGAGAATAACGCTAACGCCTAAACATTATTCCTTCGCTTTGTCCTTATTAATTTTTTTCATTCAATTCCCCCACGACTCATAAAAACGTATGCTCATTACTCCACGCAGTTCCACGGCTAAACTTTGCCATGAAACAGAAAATGGAATAAAGAATTATCAGTGTTCAACTGCTACTGCAGCTCCAACGTTCCAACCAGAATTTTATAACGACTCTACGTTACAGCACAAATGCATAGCAATTATGCGAGTATGAACACACCGTTATTCCATCAACATCGATACCCCCGACCATGCATAACCCCGAGTGCCAAGATCAGTCGGATTTACTTTGTCCGGAGCATTGAAAAAAAAAGAGTCTAATAGTGTTAATTATATTACTGGTAAACATAAAAAAATGCTAAACTTCAAGAGCAAAACAATCAGTAGCCTCTTTAATACGCGGCGCATTAAATTCTCCAGGTTAACGAAGTTAAATTTCGATCAGCCAAAAAAGTGTATTTGAAACGTCACGATTCATAAATTCTCCCAAAAAATTCGTTGAGTTACTTACTTTAGTTGTCGGTATTTTTCCGCCTTTCGTAAAAAAAACCATTATAACACGAATCCTTGATCCGAGCCTCGACAATGACACTGTACGTTAACCTAATTGAGGCGAACATGTATTTAGTTTGGTTGCAATAAAAAATTGCGCATGAATTATGCTAGAACCGATCGATGAAAACGAGAAACGGACCAATCTGAATAATAACGATGTTTTTCATACTCTTGGGACGAATAAAATTGGCGAAAATATACAAATTAACGTATCTCATTTCTATTGAATTTGTATCCGGACATTTTTCTTTTTCTAATATCGATTGGATGTCTTGTCTATAATATAAACTACCATTGGACGTTTGTACGTTTAGATAGTGAGAGCGATCGCTTCTGTACGTAAAGGAAATGTATTAGCGATTGTCATCATGGCGGTGCAATTTTCAACAGTAAAGAAAAGCGTTAGTAGATCAAGATCAAGGCTCGGGTACGGTTAAAACAATTTCTAATACTCTGCCACGAGCAGTACAGATGCCATTAAAAAATGATAAGAAAAAATGCAGAAAAATATAAAGCCTCAAAGAAACGTTCTAGATAACTCTCCTTTGTTATCATCACACAAAACGAATTTGATGTCTCGAAGTTTCTTTTTTTTTGTGTCAAATTAATTTTTCCATCGCTTCTCTCCTCCTTCTTTTCACGTCCTTCGTTTCAGGCATAGGAGGCGTCTTTGTAACGACGCCGATGTCGAAAATAAAAAATTAAAGATCATTCTTTGCGGAGGCACGAACACTGTCAAGGACAGGACGTTGTTGGCGTGGTAATGGCGGTAAGAGCTAAGAAGAAGAATGAAAAAAAGGGAAGTGTCCACTACTGCTCAGCCATCTTGGATACGACTGACACTGGCTACGAAAAACTATTCAATGGAGGAGGGTCAGCAGAGAATATATAAAAGGCGAGGGTGGCGGAATTGCAAGCACAGTGTAACAGGTCTTTACATTTATTGGAGACATAATATACCATCTCGATAGGTCGTTACATATAAAGTTGTGGTAAGTTTTTAAAAATTATCAATATAATTATTTTCTGCGAGATAATCCTTAATTTGACAATTGACATTATTATTTATGAGTTTCGAAATAATAAATAGAAAAATAAAAATTATCTGTCTTTTGATTTTTGAAATTCTAGGGAATTATTAATATTGATTTTTTCTTCATTCTTCGCTAATGACTCTCACGATATTCATTAATCGTTTTTACTCGTGACTCTTATGACATTAATCATTTGTTATTATAGAAAATTGAAAAATTGCGAATAATTATCTCTTGCAAATTTCACTATATTTCTCGACTTTCTTTCGAATGGCAAATACCCTTTATTATACGTATTTATACTCTATCAGTCTGTCCAGTCTGTTCAACGATATTATTACTTGTTTTACATAAATCATAATATTTTCATTTAAAAAACATTAGTGGTTACGGTCGATTGAGTTTCTTCCGCTAATTTTTGTTTGCGACAAAAATATTTGCTTTGAGGTCAAAATCGATATCGAGGCTAGTATTCCCGATCTACTTAACTTCTCAATTCTTGAATAATTCGTGTCGATGTTTTCTACTAAATATATATGATGTTTTTCAAACTCCCTTGTTCTTTACATTGATCGACACCACACGCAATTATCTGACTATTGGCAAATGATAAATTCGTAATTCAATTTTTAATTCAACATTAACCCATTGAGATAATTAACGTTCGAAGTCGACGGTCAGAATACTCAAAGAGAAATCATGATTTGACTAAGACCAAGTGAAAGTCCCTTATACCAAAGAAGTCGGTCAAAATTCCTCTAAAATATCATAGACTTACTCACGCATAATTATGACGTTACGCAACAACAAGAAAAATTGACTTATATTGTATAAAAGAAAGTTCTGATATTTCGAATAAAAATTTTCGAGACAAATCTCTTAGATGTTTTTATCAGTATTGGAAAAGAAAATCATATATCTTTAAACATTCCTAAAGAGAATCTGTCAAGTACAATTGCCGGTAAGCGTGTTCAAATCTAATTACGGAGAAAGTAACGTAAGCTGAACAAAGAGTAAGTAAAAGAGAAATACGTGTGTAAGGAAGAAAGTTTAAGGATGAAAGTGGGAATGGGACGATCCAAGGTGAAAATACGTTTCTCCTTATAAGAACGTGCCACTTCCTCGATGGACACCGAACGATCGAGTGTTCCTCGTATATTTTGAGTAATCGATAGAGTGATCGATAGAGTGATCGATAGAGTGCCTGAAACAAAGAAGTTTATCTCATTGCTACGTTTTTCGTGTATGAATATAAAATAATTATCGTTACAGAAGCCCCGTTAGATTTTGAAGTTATCTTGAACTGTATATTGTCCGAGATGGACGCGAAGCAATTTGAGGATTTTGGAAAAGCGGTAGTCGATTTTATTTCCGATTATACTGAAAATTTACGGCAACGTGATGTCTTGCCGAGTGTCGAGCCAGGATATTTGAGTAAGCTTATACCTGGTGAAGCACCCAATCAACCAGAATCCTGGCAGGATGTGCTGAAGGACGTCGAACGTGTTATACTTCCTGGAGTGAGTGATGCATGCTGACTTATACAAAACATAGTGACGGGTTTATATGAAATGGCTAGTTAATTATTGGATAATAAAAAATGTATGCAAAGTAGGATAACTTTTTTTCTATTATCTTATTATGAGAATGTGGATCTTTGTTAGGTCACGCATTGGAACTCACCGCATTTCCATGCTTATTATCCTACTGGGAATTCGTATCCTGGTATAGTGGGAGAAATGTTGAGTGCCGGATTAGGATGTATTGGATTTTCATGGATTTCATCGCCTGCTTGTACGGAATTGGAAGTTATCACTATGAATTGGTTAGGCAAATTATTAGGACTGCCGGAAGAATTTCTTAATAGCAGCGACGGACCTGGCGGTGGTGTTATACAGGTAAAGTTTATTTATCTTTATTAAAAGAAGTTTTTAACACAGTCTTATTGATTTTTGACACACTTATCCAAATCTTCGCAAAAATAATTATTTGCGTTTGACTTGTTCAGGATTCAAAACCAGGACCCTTTGTGCACAAAATAAAAATCAGACCCCTAAATTAACATGTATTAGTGATTTAAACAGTATTACGATAAAAAATCTGTATATTTTTACTACTAAGGGTTCGGCAAGCGAAGCTACTCTGGTGGGTTTGTTGGCTGCAAAAGAGAGGACAACTCGTCGTATAAAGAGTTTGCATCCAGATTGGGATGACGGAACCATAAAGGCCAAACTAGTAGCTTACACGTCAGGTAAGGTTTTAATATTACATAAGTGACGGAACATTTTTAACATTATATTTTGCAGTTGGTAAAATGATGTTTATGTATCTTTAATTGATAGACCAATCGAACTCCTCTGTGGAAAAGGCAGGATTACTTGGGTCCATGCCCATGAGATTATTACCAACCGATGATAAGTGTCGTTTACGGGGATCTACGCTTTTGGAAGCCATGAAAAAGGATGAAG
>JARPRG010000374.1:0-31260 GCA_031001745.1 Hartigia nigra
CTTAAGCACGAAATGTGTGTCTAACAATAAGATGTGCTGTAACTGTGCTAATCGATGATCCCTCAAGATTTCGCATTGAATTCCATGAATATATAATCCGAGTACGGAATTGCGAATATATACACGTGGAAATCCGTTCCATACTTTTCTGCAGGGATGTTCCAGGAAAAGGAGTTCTGATGCCATTTAGCCAGGACTCCGGACGATTGGCGGCCGTCCCTCAAGATGACGGATAGCCGTGCAATATCCGTCGCAAAACCTACCCTCGCTGGAAAGGGTCGACGTCAGACGTCGTGAGAAAACTCCGAGTGTATGGGCCTGGGATATATATAGGGTGTTCGTGAATTCAGAGATCTCCGACACGTCCACAGGATTTTTATACACGTATGCATACAGTATTACTCAGAGAAGATTCCTAGCTAAATCTTGTGCGAATCCTTAAATTTTCAATGGCATTGAATGCAGTAAGATTCGGTGTCCTAAAAGTACGTACCTAATATGTTAATTGACGTTGTATTCGGGTATACAAAAATTGTATATTGATTAATGTGACGGAACCAAAGTTATGTATATCTGGAACGAATTTAACAATTAAAAAATCAATGTAAATATTTTTGTTTATAATTGTAAAACTTCAACTTGCGCATTTGTGTACCTCCTTTTGGCTACATTATTTTTTAAGAGTTCGCATACTGAAGGACATAAAGAATAGGACTCAGTTAGTTAAAAACAAATATTATAAGTAACTTATTAAAAATATTGTATTCAATCTCAAAAATCGTAGGTGTTCCAAACACTAGAGTAATATGTATCATTTTCGAGTCGTCATGTTTAATAATTGTTATACTGGATTCATTCTTGATCCTCAGTATAAAGACAAACTTTTTATTAGATTTTCCATTGTAATTACTCATTTTGAGCGACTGAAAATCCGAAAATAAAATGGACGAAGAAAACGCGTGGGAGTTGACATACTATTTCCCAAGAGCACAAGGTGAGTACTCTTGAGAATTTTTTACTGCGTGTTCTTGGAACACAATAGCATTTATAAAATAAAAAAGTGAATTAACCGTCATGTAACTTAACGATATTAAAAAAATTAAATTTAGACTAAAATCCTTCAATATTAGTCTTACTCGTAATACGTTCAAATATCATTCACAATGAGAATTAATTAAATGATTATCTTTACAGACACAAAAGTTATAGTTAACACATGCCCGATGTAGATCGATTCAGATATCAAGTAACGAAACAATATTTGAGCATCAGCAGAAAAATGTTTTATTATAAATATTCGAATTATTGACAGTATATGACAAGGACTATTTATATTTCGCATTTCAATGAAAACATTACGCTATATCCTCTTAGACTCCTTTACTATAAATCTTTAAAAAGTAAAATCTTTCTCTTCTGTCTTAATTCCTTAAAACAGTTACGCAGGCTTAACCATTATAAATGCCAGAAAACCGGTCGAAACGAGCAATTATTATGCATCGCACTGATACGTCTCATATTATACACGTGTAGCACAAACAAGCGTGAATTCCTCCAAAACAATCGAAAAAAGATATTAATGTGACGAAAATATATTTATCTCAAGCTTCCTATATTTCTCGTTAGAATATTTTGTTGCGTCACAGCGCTAGTATCGTCGTCCGATAAACATTAAATAATATTCAAAGAGTCTTACCTAAAAAACCGTACGACAACGGCCTCCTGTGTTTAAAGTCATCGGTGGACATCGTAGAGGCACATTGATGATAGAGCCCTTTTGTACGATATCTTCAAAACGTACGAAATGTTTTTGCTTCTGCTCTTGCTGCTGTGGTCTACCGCCAACCGGTCGTATCGGCGCAAAGATAAGACAGAGCAGCGTCACCGCTAGTGCCACAAACAAATCGAGTCGCATGCTGGTGTTACTATATCGCTGATAGGACTGACTCAGGCAGCCACGATAAACTAATCCTGTATACCCCTGCTACTCTTCCCACAACTACGCGAGCAGCCAGCAGAGACAAAGTCGAAGGCTGGCTAGCCTGACCAAGCAGAGCCCGTTAATCGCACCAGTTCTCTCGTTCTCTCAAGTTGCCTCGACCAGGAACGCGGCAATTAATGCCAAGTTTTCTTGTCTCTTTAGCTCCCACTGTGAATACTCTTGTCTGGCTACCTATCGGATCCTCCACCGGTCTACCTGAACGTCCCTTTCTCCTCTACGCATCCAATCACACTACATTACTCACTTGCCGACTGGAATACATTTTTTACTGATTTCTTATCTCACGATAGTCACCACTCGTTGAATCGAATGTTGGAATGTACCAGATACTACTTGATGCTTCGACGGTGATAGTGAGCACTGTGGCTGCTGGTGTTATTGAAATCTTGAGGAATTCTGATAAGCACGCGTCAATAAAATGTATCGTGAGATGCTAAATACAAAGGATGTGATAATGATTAAAGATATAGGGAGCAGTATTGATGGTATATTTTTATCAGGAAAATGACATAGAACGTACCTTTTTCTGGGATTCACCAGATAGTCCTGCACCTGCCCCGATGATCTAGCTGCTGTCCAGATTTGCACATTGTTGATTTTCTTCGAAAAGGTACTTTCATTATTGAGCTGCTTGCTACGTCTGCATTATCATCACTTTTTTGCAGATTTAGTCGTTGTATACCGTTTTCATCAGAGACGAAATTTGCTAATGTACTTAGGACGTCGCGAAAAGACCAGGCCGTAGTGTACACTGCATTTAGCAGCAACAGCAATAGCAGCACATTACACCAATGCATTGTAAACTGTACTGAACGTTTTTACTTCCTTCGCGTCGCTTCTTCAACCGATAACCTTTCGACACGACGTTCCTCCAATGACTGAATTTTACAAGAGTTTGGTGTTAGATTACCACCAGGTCTTATGATGACTATGACCATTATGAAGGATGGATTCTTTCAGTTGCAAGAATAGTATAAAAGGTCATTCTGACAGAGTGTATTTAAGATAATAATTCCTATTATATGTATTTAAAAGTCAAAAGATTACAAAATACCATTCGCATATATTTCTATTAAAATTTATCGGAGTTAATTAATTTTGTAATTAAATAATCTAAGAATTATGAATAATAAATTAAGATAATTTTCAATCCAGACTTAATAAAAAAAGAATTCCTACAATATCATTTGAAAATCTAATCAAGAATAAGGTTATTAACCGTTGGGTGTCGGTAATAAATTTTATTCTAACAAATTAGTAATATCTAAATGTCTAAACCAATTCGTATTATTAGTAGCGGGTTGAAACGAAATCGTAAGAATCGTGTAGGGATATTTGAAGTACGAGAACCTGGCGCCATCTGACAAGCGTTAAAATAACTATTCTGTTTCGTACGCAACAGCGTATTCCTCAGATAACCTCACGACCTTACCATCGTGTTCCTGACTGAGAATGTAGTCACGAGACACGTATTTCTCAATAGAAGCTCTCGATGAATTTTCCTCCGGGGCAAGGTAGATAATGTCGATAGCATTTTGACGTGCAGATCATGCGAGAGTCATCTTTCAGTCAAATGTCTCATCCTCACTAACCTGACGTACACAGCCGAAAAGGCGACGTATCTCGTTTATCCGACATCCGAAACCTATCTAACCTAACCTAACCTAACCTTCCTTGTCAAGCGATGCGCTCAGGTGGACAATCGATGGATTCAAAAGCGCGCCGTCTCCACGTTCACTTTTATCAAGCAGAAGCGAGACACTAAGGCAGACGGCTCTTTCTCCAGCTCTTCCTCGTCAGTAGACACCATTTACCCGTAAATAACTCGAATATAAACATGCACCGTAGGATACGTAAGAACTTAGAATTGCTATAAGAATATTATTACAGACGAAATTTTGCATCACAAATCAACAACATGCACAGTTTAAATGCAATCGGTTAATTACGTTGGTTTCTCTTCTGAACTTCGTATGCGATTGGTTGTTAGGTCAGTGTCAACCCTGCACGATGAAAACGTAATAAATAATTTTCATTCCAATTGCACCTTGGGCTTTGCACATGGAAGAAATGAGAACAGTAATGGTTACTAGTCCTAATTAGCAACGAGTCCCGAATACCAAGGAGAATGAGCAAAGAACAGCGTGGAATAGTACTGATTCTTTAGAAGACAGTAACCATTAGTGTTCCGAAGGTAACTCATACTGGTTTGGCCAGTGACGAATACTTTGTTGCAAAGTGGGAATCACTCTTGAGACTCGCT
The DNA here is from genome assembly GCA_031001745.1 of Hartigia nigra. NCBI lineage: Eukaryota > Metazoa > Arthropoda > Insecta > Hymenoptera > Cephidae > Hartigia > Hartigia nigra. The sequence continues at coordinate 4,266 of JARPRG010000374.1, forward strand.
ACTAAACTGACTAATGATCATTAGTGCTTTCTTTTCATTGTGTAGATGAAAACGTAAAAAATTCACGAATATCCCAAATTACTCATTGCGTGTTTCAACCGATTCGATTTCTTTGAAGTCTCGAGTTGGCAAAATACATACAGTGAAGTCACGTGTAAGCGGCTTGTATTAATCCACAAGTGAGAGCGGTTCCCTTACAATGGTAATGTCAGTGCTGACCACGGGATTTGCACAGTGGCTTTTTGGAATATTTACGTATACGTGAATACGTAGGTTAGGTATAGGTTTAACGTATATTGAAAGACAAGCCGACAAAATAGTCGTGGTTAGTACTCGTGTGTGCTTGCACACGCGCATGTACGTTTTAGATTTAAAAAGTAAATGAGAGAGGCAGAGGTCGCCCACCAAGCAATTCCAGTAGCGGGCAATTGCGTGCAAGAAATTACTTGGCAATGCGAGCTGGCACGCAAGCAAGCAAGAGGCATCCGCATCGGTATCGGCGGCTTCTTCTTCTTCTTCTCAAGCCCCGACGATTCCGTCAGCGTGCATGCGATCACTCCCTATAGCCTGGATCATCCGAAAGATTCATCTTAAAGACGTCCAATGGCGTTCGGAGTCTTCTCAAGGAGCAGCTTTATCTTTTTCCCATTTTTTTAATTTTTACAACTTATGCTTCGCCTCTGTAACTTTGCTCTTCTTATGCGTCGTCTTTCTCCTGGATTCCATCATGTGTCCACTATCGACCTACAAGTTAGTAGTGTGGATGCGTGCATGTCTGTTCATTCAGCAGAGTGAATATCGAAATTATTAAAACTGTTTAATTCTATTTCAGCTAGGGTTCTGTCATGGATATATGCATATTAGCATTCAGTCTCCCTACAGGTGCTGCATGGATTCATAATCAGTCTCGTGAAATCATCCTGTCAACCTGGCGTACTTTCCCCTAGGGTGAACGCGCTTAAGGTTTTCATCCAGACTTTCTGGTACCTGAGTATTTTCGGACGTGTTGTCTGGGGCCCGAAGAAGTTCAGTACCTCCAGCTAAGAGCATACGTACAGGTAAGGTCGTCGAACCGGGCACGGAAATTTGAACTTGCTGAACCGACGGTAATCCGAGCCTCGATTATTGGTATGCTGCATGAACAATGTTAACACTTGTCCTTACAAAGTTTTTGAAATTGCCACCCTGTTATCCATTATTTTTTCTTTGATGAAGTTTTTCTTTTTCATTTACCTGAACGCATGCGAACCCTTATGAATTTCTATGTCGGCATGGTGTCTACCTCAAGCTTATAGTGAAGGTCCCACTAAAGTGCATCATCATCTAGTTCACAAGATGTAGCCCTTCTCTACATGTTGTAGAGGTCTATCGAGAATCATTATATGACAAGATCGTTCCCATTCAAGCGTAACTGTATTGCGTAAGGTGTCATGTAAAGTACACCTAGCCACGCGGGAGGTGGATCGAAGCCGTAGGCCATAGATTTTGCGAGCACCGTACACCACCTATAAGTATAACAAAGACCCACATACAGACATTTGAGTGTATAAAAGTGAGACAAATATAATGGAACGCGTAAAAAAATAATATAATGACTGGATAGTCTCAAGTAGAATTTGTCTCTCACGAAATCCATTAACATCAAAACAGTTTCTATGTAACCTAATCGAATAAAAAGTCCACATTTTTTTTCCAACTCATTCGCGTATAATAAAATTCAAGTGAGATAGCAGAAAAAAAATATTTCTGATAGAAAAAATAAACTTTTTTCACTCGTCTCAATTTTTTGCTTCGTGATTCTAAGTGCAAGGCACAACATATCGGGGCAGAAGTCATTGCACGCAAAACTTGCATAAGCGTATAAGGTGTAGGTCCAATGAGTGCACGACCATAATATTTTATGGACTTACCGATGTACCTTTAATGGTCTACAGCTTACATTATGTTTACGGAAGTTTCGTGTGAAACGGCCTTAACCGCAGGCGTCGCTATACCTAGCTAAGTCTTGTACAGTAAGAACAAAAATGGTTTTCCAAAAATTGTAATTTCCACAATTACGTTGTAATCTATTGTAAATTAATAATATTACATTATAAGCAGAAAAGCCATTCTTGCTTGCTAGTGTACCTAGTGTCTTGTTCGTTCGACGCCGGTGCACTCCTTATGGTTACTCAGGCATACGCGCACCGAGAATGAGAGTCATGTAGAATGTGGCACGGATAAGAGAGCGAGTGAGAGAGTGCGAGAGAGGCACCGGAGAGGCTCAGAGGCGCAGAGGCAGGACAAGTCAGGGTGTCGACGAAGAATCATAGCGTCGTACTCGTTGAAAACGCGAGGCGTGGCGTAAGTGACGCGCACTGTAGATAGTACGTACATACCTACTCAGTGGTACATACGTGGGCTGGTAGTCGGTAGTAGGATAGGTAGGTAGGTAAGTACACTAACAATTGGAAGTATACTGGAAAGAGAGACCACTGTAGTCACACCACACGTATATACGCAACGAGAGTGTAAGAGAGAAGCAGAAGGAGTATATGCAGAGTGTCAGGATGGCCAGAGTCTATAGGAATTTTGGTGTCTTACACGGTCATAGCGTTCCCTAATGTCGAATCTCAGCAGCAGCATCTAATCAACGTTGCTACCGTATGGCATATATCCGTATCAGAGATCTGAAATCGTACGCGGATAGGTACCAGAAAGTAATTAAAGAATTAATTAAATGGAGGCTTACTCAGCTAAGTTTAACCATCGATCAAAGTTAACCATGGCAGGCTTATTGTGCTCACAAAAAACACCGCTACCGAAATCATAGGGCCATTGTGCGCCCCGGAGCGTTATTTCCAAAAGGACGCACTGAACGGGGGCCCCGGGGCCCCAAGAGAGGAGGAATGCGGTTCGCGTGCTCCATCCCTGTCGCTACAAATTAGAGTAAAAATCATGAAGGAGGATCGTGGCAAATAACTTACACAGCGGGAGGGTTCGCCTCGGACGAGGAGCGAACAATGCCTCCTCTTCCACGACCACCTCTACCTCATCCTTGTAGTTCTCATCATCATCCTCCTCTGACTACTGAGCTCTCGTTTCCTACCTATCTCCTTCACTCTCCTCTCTTCTCTCTTTTACTCATTCACTCGCTCACACCCCGCCTCAGCTACTTCTCGGTTAACAATGAGCAACCAGGCTTGAAAGTCCGGCCACTGCACAACGCGTAACTGGCCTATACTTACGGTATATATATATATATGTATATATAGAGTATAACTGCCAACCGCATCTACAGCCGAGAAACAACCTATCTATCTAATATACCCCGTGGAGTAGCTACCGCTTCTGTCTATCTTTACAACGTCAAGAGTGCCTCCTGATACACTCGAATGTGTCAAGTATTATATACAATACGATAGATCGTATTTTTTACATACACACAGTAAGCTGGGAATTGTCACACTCGCTGCAGGTCAATAAAAAAGTCTTTTCTTTTTGCCAGATAGGGAACCCATTGCCACTCTTTGAACGGTGACAGGAGTCAGCAGTGGTACCCTTTCGGCTGCATGGACAGAGCGATGTAAATTCGTTATTTAACGATGACGGTAGGCGAGACGAAAAGAGCCTGGTCGGCCATTAATAATTGTTCGTAATAACGGGAGGAGGGAGGAAAAACAAGGACAAGCCGGTAACAAGCCTGACCGATTCCTCCCTGTTGTTGGTGTCGATCCCGCGGGGGCCACCCCCGCTGCGTTCCTAATAAACCCACTTGCCGGTGGGATAATGGGTCCGCGGTGACTCCACAACTCTCGCGGCCACTTCTCGACGTCTCCTGCCCGACGCGCCGGTGCGTCTGTGCTTGTGTTAACACTACCTCCTTACGCCCGGTATCCTCCAAGGTAGTAGAACTTCGTCGTCGTGTCAGCTCCTCGATACAACCAGTAAGCTAGTAAGCTTAGATCGTTTTACCTATACAGCAACCGGCTTGTGGATCATTTTTCTAGGTATAGAACTGCTCTACTCTCGGATCGAACACCTATGGATCTTCTTCGATCTATCACGAGAAGCGATACTCCTTCTCAATGCCTTCGTATTCTTTGATCGGGGGAGAGTGTTACATTGCTTTTCTACAAACATTTCTTTTCTTTTTACGTTTTCCTTAGTTTCTTATTCCATTCCTTTACTTATGTTTTACATTGCTCTTTGCAGTACTGATCAAAATTCTTCTCTTACAGGACCTAGAGTTTATAATTAGATCATAGATATCAGCTGTTTATTGAAAATGCACTAAATGAGTGTAAATATATGGATAGGTACTATCTGTCCTGTACTAACCTGCTCATGTGTATTTATTTTTGACAATTCGAAAAAATTTCTACGTGGCTCTGCATACATTTTCCATTAGAGAATATGCATGTGTATGATTATACACTGAAATATATTTTATTTATTTTCGCAAATATTTCCGTGACTTAATGGAATGCCACGTGTAATTTACTAAGAATTGTATTGTTTACGAACTGTCATAACAAAATACATTGAACTCGTAGACCGACTATAGGAGGATGAGCTTATGTGAAATTATAGAAGGTAACACGCAAGAGATGCTTCTTTTATAACGTCTCCTTTTGTCCCAAGGAGCTCATCTGGATTCTATTTATAAATCACTGCCTCGTTACGTTCGCGGTATCCGCTTAATTTTGTTCTTGCGTATAATTAGATCCTAGTCGCTCTCGTACCCTCTGACAGCATCCTCTTCGGGATACTCTACCTACTATCTTCTATTCCCTATTTTTTTAAAAGCTACCTGGGACTTCCTTGTTTCTTAGGGAGCTATAGGAACGCGCCTTTCTTTCTTCCCAGTCACTTTGTTACCTCTCGATGGGAAGATTAACGATAATTCCAAATTATCCAGCCACTTCTTGAAGGTTTATTCGGTGCCAGAATAGATCTTTAAATCATCCCTAAGATTAAGAGGGGACGTTTACTTTTGACTTCCGCGATATCAGACCATTTTTTTATCTACAAATTTAGACAGCGAATGAGGTATTTTGATTGAATGAAAAAAAGGAAACGTACTTACAAGCAAGCTCGACTATTATTCGATTTCGATTCGCGTCACGAATCCGATCTGGGTAATCCGTCGAGGGTATATGAGGGTAATCAGTCAGCTCCGGGGTTACGTTATAGATGCAATCTAGCGGCGCACCGTCGTGCCGTGTGAGGGATCGGTTTCATTTGCATCGACCGTGCTGGGAATAATGCATATTCCGTATTAAGCTTCCACTTTTCGAAAGCCCGACACCCACTTTTCCATACAGTGTATAACTACGTATGCACGGCTCGTGAGGTCTCCTGGTCACCCACCTCGTGTTCCTCTCATATTCAATACATCATTATGTGTTTAACGTGCAAAGGTTCCTTCAACTGGAATATACCGTCCTCTTGGTCATCCTGAGAATGTACGAAAGACCATTTTAAATATTGCGAAATTCAGACTTATAATGTACACAATATTCCTGACATTTTTACTCCGCAACAACCTCGCCTAAGATAGAAATAAGGGAAACGCAAATAAAAGTAAAAGAGAAATATTTAAGGAAAAGAAGAATGAGTGAAAAGACTCGCGGCTGAACCAATTAAAGACTTTATTTGGACTCTGAACAATGAGGACGATCAGTCCAAGCCAGTAAAAGTATCGGCGGGATCGATTGGAGGGTATCGCTCTGGTATTTGGAATGATCAACAGTTGACCATGGAAGATCGGTCCACTTAAATCCAATGGAGGTTTTATGCGTTCCGTAACCGTTTTGAGAAATAATAATAAGAAGAAGAAGATTAAGTCGACGATTATAATAAGCATAGTCGATCTGGTAGGAGCGCGAGTGTTAAAGAGAATCGGTACCTGTAGCTAAGAGGTAGATTAGGAGACAGAGAAAGCGAAAAACAAAGAGAGAAGGAGAAAGAGTATTCATATATTTAGAGAGTCGAAGACAAGAAGAGGGAGAGAGTGAGAAGTTGTAGAAGCGAGAGAGGAGTCGTAATAATTGATCGTAAATATAACAAACGAGCTCTCGGACGCGGCACGGGTATGCATGTCGCCAGTCACTCCTATAAACATGCTAATGGCGGTTCCCGATAATAAGTTAGTGGTCCGATAGTCTCCCTCCATGGCACCTCAATCCAATGTGTGTCTGCTGGCTCTCTAGGTATCCACGTATAGGTATACGCGCGTCCGTGCTTTACAGGCCTATGCGTCCGACTCGGGGACCCGCTAACGGCCCCAAGGACCGACCCGGAGCCGAGGGAGAAGGGTTAGTAGCTCTTGTAACGCTATCGACCCTGTCGCTGTACATCACGTCGACACCATCCTCTAGTCGGCTCATTTCAGCCCGAGTTGGTATAGCAGTAGGAGTTGGCTTCTGCGCCATTACTCCAGTGCTCAAGCACTACGTTGCCTGATGTGTTTCTAACCACCAGTAGATATATAGGATTACCACCGTCTCAATAGTACTGGTGGATTATTTTTGCGAGTGACTATATTTATTTTACATCAATCAACTCTTTCTCCAAGCTCCCACCTCGTATCGTATAATGAACTCCAAGCTAAAGATATTTACACTGGCCTCTTGCTGTCGAGTGCCTACAGCGCCTATCCCCAGTAGCTATCAAGTGAAATGAAGAAGGTTAGATAGAAGGGGATGAAGACTCGGATGAAGTGAAGTACCGGGACGAGCCAATTAGCCACGTTCGAATGCTCAGGTACCTTATAGCACGGCTTCGTCGTCGCTTATAAGTGACCTGGAAAGCTTCCGGACCCCGATGGCGGGGGACATTACGGGGCCCCGGGACAGACGGGACAGAACACAGGGCAGGACCCTATCTTATCCGGGGAGAAGTTTATAGCCCGGTCGACTCTAATTGGGCGAGAAATCATCGGGCACTCCTTTCTCCTGCGCGCAGTCAAAGACGCCACTAATTCACGATCGTCGCGCGTTATTGCTATCCGCGGCACTCTCTCACTCACTCTTTTGGTCTCTACCAATCGCTCTCTCCCTCCCTCCCTTCCTCGCTCTCTTTAACGGCTCCTCTACTCTTCCCTCGTGCTTCGTCTCTGTCCCACCTTATCCAATTCCAGCCCCTGACTAACTTGTCACCCTCCTCTTTTCTGTCTTATGTTAGTTCGATCCGGGTCCTCCGCTTCCCGTTCCTATACCACCTCTCGTCCAGGTCGGCTTCCAAGTACATTCCTACGCACTGCCTATCGCAACTCTCTACACCCGCACTCTACACCCTCAAGTTGGTACGTATTCGCATACCTGTTCGATACTACCTTGCTACCAACTATACCTACCTATACCTACCACCAACACTGATTTTCACGCATTCATACTTTGCACGTATCCAAGATAGTCACAACAGCATCGCCGCTGCTGCTCACTACTATACCCGTCACTAACAGGACTCACACGTCACCGATGTCAGCACCCTTCTAGGGTATTCTCAAACACGCTGCTCAGGATAACGACTCTGTCTCCCCCAGGCAGCGTGCTAATAGTCCTTCGTATATGTCCTGGAGGAGCAGAGGCGTACCGGAGAATAAGTTGTACGTGGGTGTTGGTACATATATAAAAGGAATGACGAAAAAAGTGGGATATAATGAAGACCAAGAAAAAGGTATACTGACACCATGTGTATACGTGCGTATGCGCGTGCGTGCGTTAAGAAGAAAAAGTCTAAGCATGTAAATTCCATTGGGAGTCCTCGGTAGTCCACGGAAGCGATACACGATACCCATCATACATACGTTTCCCGGTAATGTCGGTAAATCGGTGGAACAATAAAATGAAAAAGAGATGAAAGAGAGACAGAGAAAAAGAAGTGGCAAGAGAAGAATGATCAGGGGTCCACATAAGAAGAGAAAGGGTAGCCGCATCTCGCGGAGCCATATCTCATTGAGAAAGAAGGAGGTGACTTTAATGTAGCCCGCGTCCCGTGAGCAATCGCGCTGAGGCACCCGACGTGCCGGTAAGAGTAAGATCGTTAATCTTTCCGCGCCGATCGGTCTCAGATAGTAATTGTTACGTTCTCGTTCTCGCGCCTGACTGCCTTGCCTTGCCTTGCCTGTCCGAGTTGTTCTACCCCGCCGGCTGGCTGACTTGCTTAGTCCCTTTACCTTTCTTCTTGCCTTCTGCTCGGATCCTCCACCAGGCATCTTCTTATTCTTCTCTTCTTCCCTTTCCCTTCTCTGCCATCTTCTTCTTCCTCTCCTTCGTCTTCCTCTTTTCTCACTTGGACTCTTGCTCCTTGTTCTCCTTGTTCTCCTTGTTCAGGACTGTTGCCGTTAGCCGGACGCTTCTTTCTTTTGTAGGTGGGAGTGCCGACGAGAGACTACTACTCACCCACCACTGGTGTTAATGCCTTTGGCAAGTTTGTTCGCATTACAATACGGCCGATCTGTTTCTCTGTCCACCCCTTTTTAGCTTGAGGGATTATCCATAAATTTCAAGCTCGCGTCCACTTCTCTGTCTTTAAGCAACCCTTTGAAAATACACCCTCGAGAGTACCTCGACGATACTACTTAGAGAGAGTCTTGTCGTTATTTCTGTGCCGTTTACTTTTTTTTTTTTCTTAATTTGTTCTTCAGAGTTTTCATGGACCAGGGGATCTTTTATCTTGCACCAGTGGCCAAGGTATTGGTATAGGCTGGGAGAGGACATGGATATCGTGAGAAAACGGGAGTCTCTCTGGAACCAGTTTAAAAGCGTGTTTCTGGACGTTGTGGAAAGGTAATGTCGATCGAGCAGCCATTTGATTCTACTTGCTTTATATACCTACCTATACCTGGCCTTTTTTTCTCTCTGGATATAATGATAACACTGCGTGGAAATGTGTGATTCTGGTGTCAGGGATCATCCGAAAGTCATGTGATATATCATGGATATTTACAAACGATTCATTTAAATAAAAAGTTTTAACAGGACATCGTACAGAAGTACCCATTGGTACGTACCCACCTACATTAATTGTGTATCTTATACATACTAGTATAGTGCTACTCTCTAGTGCTTCTTCTAAGGGACTAGTTCCGAATGAGTTTCATTAAATGCTTCTCATTGATAAATACATGCGTTTCTAGATTTCTTTCAGGTAGGTAAAAATGTCACAGAGGAAACAGTATTGAGAACCTTAAGAGAAATGGGTATAACGAGGGTGCATGTACCCTCGGCACCCTGTGGAACGTTATGGATTCTAGATTATAGTTAAAGTAATGGTCGAACCAATAATTTTCCATAGAATAGCAAAAAGATATTATACGAAAGTGACTTTGTGAATTCATTGAAATCGATTGAGTTCTCGAAATAGTCTCCCTTACATGGAATACAATGTGTATCAAGGATGGAGAAGGATCTGGAGAGCACTGAGACTCCCTGGACTACCTATTACAGTAACGTATAACATTGATTATCGGTAGGTAGTGATAGGTAATAGAACTATAGGATAATAGTACTGGTAATAGAAATAGTAGTCGTAATAGTAATAGCAATAGTAACAGTAGTAGCTTTAGTAAGTACTAATATTATAATAGCCATAAAATAGATGCCAGACGGCAATAATACACAGCATCATCATAATCATCATCATCATCATCATCATCGTCCTTATCTTCATCATTGTCGTTGGAATAATTCAGAAGATCATCCAAAGTATGTACACAAGACAGTGCGTCTAGAAGGCATTTTGTGCTCAGCGGTCGTGTTTAATGAGTTCCAGGGGTTGCTGATCCGTCCAGTGATCTCTCCATGCTGCGGGTGGCGAAGGAGCATCCTGATCCGAATCCTGGACGTCGATCTCCTCGTCTTCGTCATCAGCGGATTCCAGTTCCATCCTAGAATCCGTCCCAGGCCCTTGACCGAGACCAGGCCCCGTTCTCGACGTGGGTGCTGTTGCAGAATTTGTAGAGGAACTATCCCCAACGAGCTGACTGATCATCCTGAAGGCACTGGGTTTTCTCTCAGGAAGTGTTTGGGAACGCGTTATGGATTCGATCCTGTCAACCCTTTCCAAAAGAGGTGTCGCGCCAGTAACGACAGCGCGAAATGCACTATTTTCGCCTCCCATTCCGCCTATGGTGGAGGAGTTCGTGGTACGGGAGCCTATATCCACCAGCGAATTCGCGGACGCGGAATGCGGCGGCTGCGGCTGCGGCGGTGGCGGCGGCGGCGGCGGTGGCGAACGCTTTAAGAGGTTCATTCGCTGATGGCGCCGCCATTTTGCCCGTCTGTTGGAAAACCAAACCTAAGAGTCACGAGGGTCGTTAGAAAGGTGATCGGTGAGAGTGCGCACTAATGAGTCCCATGGGTCTCATTCTCATAGTCGGATTACTATAGTAGTTACCTGAACACGTGCTTCGGACAGAGACGTCTTCGAGGCCAGTCGCTCTCTGGTGGACACGCATGGATAGTGTGACCTCTCGAACTCTTTTTCAAGCTCCTCCAATTGCTCGGGGCTGAAGGTCGTGCGATTCCGACGGAACTTCGGCTGCTCCGAACCATCCAGACTCCCATCGTCACCTTCGGCTTCTGATAATAAACGATACATTTTCATAACAGGCTTTTCCTATGAAATACACGTGCTCTATAGTTGAATAGACATTGATCGATAGTTATGAGATCCATTAGCTAGACATCAATCTATCTTTCAAATATTCGAATCATAGGTAAACCTACCGTGCAAGTATCCACGTGCAATAGCATCAGCAGCATGTAGAGCATGTTCAGGACTGCCGGTAACGCTAGCGGAAGCTGCAGCAGCAGCGGCGGCGGCCGCAGCGGTTCCGGGACTAAGAGACGGCGGAAGAAGAAGCGCAGAAGCGGCACTAGACATTCCTGTCGGTAGCGGTGGTAATACCCATGGATGTCCAGGAGCACCAGGAGTAGGCCATCCGGCTGGTAAATGGTGCGAGGAGGAGGGATGATGTGCGGTATTGAAATAGGGATGCGGACCAGCCGCATATAATCCATATCCGGCTGCCCTGGCAAATTCCGCAGCTGCTCTCTCGGCCGCACGATTCCTCAGTATCCGGTTGATACTGCTGACCGACGGTGCTGTGGCGTTGCTGCATACGCCTGAAGGAACCACCCTTAGTCAAATCATCCCCTAGCATTGTCAATGATCGTAATGCCAAAACTCCTGCTCACCTTCAGATATAAGACGCTCCCTTATCTCCCAGGCGAAGATCGTCGGGTTCTCACGTTTGTACTGCTCAATTTTGGCAACGACTGCGGGCGTTGCTACCTTTGGTTTGCTACCACCAATCAGACCAGGAGGACGTAGTGTTCCTGTAACCGAGTTCCCGTGACAATGGTTATGACGAGAGAATATGACGTAGGGTCAAAGGAACTTTAGAGACGGTACAAGAGGTGTAAAACGAATGAAAGAGGATTGTGAACCAGCATGAAGTCAGTGAATGAGCCAAGGACGCGATGGCGTGTTCATTCTATACGGACTTCACGCAAGTTTCCCTGTAAGCTTGTGACTCTTTTCTAAAAAGATTTCGCAATTGTTCGTACCGGAGTGTCATTGTCGCAGCGTTTTGTCATGTATTGAGATTAATTAAGGTGAAGGATTTTCTTAGCATAGAACTTTTTCTAAGGCGTATACGGCAAGGTCATGAACGAAAATTACCAAGATTGAGGTGTCTTATGGGAAAGCGAATGTGTCTCCTTGTTTGTACGGTACATTGCTGAAGGATGCAAGATTCATGTAGCAATGGAAACCACAGGCGCAGGCAGACTTGAACAATTATTGGTCGTTACGTACTATTATTAATAACAATAATGATCCTAAAGCCGACAGGGTATATCGCGTGCGCTCCCACGGGTGAAGTGCGTGCCGAGTATAAACGATGTACCTACCTAATAGGTATCCATGCCTGGAGCAAATTCCTTACCTCGACTCTCGTCTCCCTTTGTTTGCTCGTATTCCATATAAAATTTTGAACACGCATTTAATAAAAGAAATCACACGCACGCGATTACGCACTATTTGCGTTTAGACATGCTGCACCTTACTAACGTTCAGTGTAATCGGGCGCCAGCGTACATTCGGTCTCCATGTGTATTTCTTTCTCTAATGAACAAAGTGTCCTCGCTCTGTGTATTATTTATTCTACGGTTAAGTTATTACTATAGTATGTTTATTGTACGCTGCTACGGATGATACAGGAGGAGTTCATGAAAAACTGATACTAAGTCTAAGTCTATACTGAAGAAGGATCTTACGTCCATGTTGGCACTCGCAGTATTCGTCGCTCGAATCCCGTCCGGATTAATTGTTCTAGCCGTTAAGTAATTGGCTGACTATTACGGCGCGTTATATTCACCCGGGTGAGGCTAAGGAGTCAGTATTTTTTAAATGAAGACATTACCGGGAGGCGAGCGCGGTCGAACGGTATTTTTACGAGCAGCTCGTAAAGTTAACGAGGAGCGAGGCGGCCCGCGCAGCAACCAGGACTCCTCGATTCTCGAGCCTGATGCGTCCAGGTTCCTGCAACTGCAGTCAGCCTTGCACCGATACCTTCATACGTATCCTTAGTCCCGGTGCATCCTCTTCTGCAACCGAGCTCGAGATTTTTATTACTTAGTTCACGCACACTCCACACCTCGTTCCCTTTATTTTTTCACCTTCTTTCTCTCATTTTATTCTTGTGCCACTTCGTTTCCACTTTTCTGCTGCCTCTCACCATTTTCTCCCTTTTTTTTTTTTTTATTTAATACCTCAACCGTCTCTCCACCATCTTTACATCCACTTCGTCCACGGCGCCTCTTAAGGGAATCGACTTTCAGCGAACGGCAGCTCGCTCGCGTTTTGCTGCCTTTCCTTGAATGGTGTCGAAACACCTGCTCGGGTTGACTACTGCTTAACCAGGCTACTGAGATTATTCATGTTCCCCGGAAATGCTCGCTGTTCCGGGTCTGCTTCGTGAAATCTCATTTCCTCCAGGTGAGACGATCATACATGCAGTGATGATCGTCTTTACACGCTTGTGCGTCCTTAATACTTTGCTGAATAATTTTTCACTCGATTCTTGTGCATTTTTATAATATTCCACAGTAACCTTTTCTCTGTCTTCAAATTTTTTATATGAGCCACTTATGCGATTATTCTCGTAATACTGACCCTGCATCAGAATTTAATGAACACAATTTCATCGAGCTCCGTTTCAAGCTTTCGGCATTATTCGCAATGAAAAAATATTTATTGCCAAAAAATTGTTTAATTTTTCCTTGTACGATTCAATCGCTCGACTTTAAAATTGAGTATCTCCGATATTGGTAGGACTGTTAGGTCAAATTAGCCCAAACGAGGGAGCCATCAATGAAGATAAAACAGCGGTGCCTAACGTGGCAGGACCTAATTCTCATCAATTCCCAAAGTGAGGGTCAAAGTGGCACCGAACAGATACCAGTCGCGATATCCAGAGCATTAACGAAGTGGTTATATCGTAGCATCCTAGCGTTTCTAGAGAGTGGAATGTAGCAGCCCATTATCTACATCCAACGTGGCAAGCATCGTGTCCAACAATAAAGCCAATTATTAGCATCAAGATACAATTACTACTTTATCCTCGAACATCAGACACTGTACATCAAGGATACGTCCATAAATTACGGTAACTCATAAATAGGTATATTGATTTATTTTAAAGCAAATACGTTCGCCATTTCGCTATTAGAAAAGTACACAAGACAACCATACAAAAAAAATTCACTCACCCAAAAGCTTCGTGACCACCGCACCCTGTTGATTCAACGACAGCACATGATTCGCCAGGTCGTTATAGTGCCGTAAAGCTCCAAGTCCATGCGATATCTCTAATAATCGTTGCCTGGAGGTGCCGCCATTTGTAGCAGCAGCGAACGGGCTGGCGCTGCAGTTCTGCAAGCTAACTCCTGCCGGTGACAAATGAGCATTACGCGAATGTCAATAGAGATTAAAGAGAATTTAAATAAAGAACGAATTCTTTTTAAAATGCTTATGTCAAGCTAAATTAGTCCAAGTTAGGTTAGGTTAGATTAAAGACGACGGAATACATAGGACGACGGAATACAAGAGTATTGGACAACCTGAAGGTGGTTTTACCATAGAAATTAAATGAACTGGCTAACTTCACATAATCCAATTAGTTTTGAATGACTATGTATACGAGACGCCGGAACCGATTTGCCGATTCTTATATCGGTCTGCCATTTTACAGGAATACGAATTTTAACCCCTGCGAGTATCGAAAATCCAGTATAATTTGTTTTCAATTTTTTGTAAATCTCTCTCTCTCTCTCAAACCCTCTCTGTCGCTTTCGTCTCAATCTTCCCCGCTTAGATTTACTCGCTTTTACTCTCATTCTTATTTCACATCCACTTGGTCGCTGCTCGACTCGTCGTCACGACGAATCGTTATTTACGGCGTGATAATTGCAACGAGCTCAACGGTGGCTCCGGCGATTTATAGGCTTGCTCGCGGCAGCCACTCGCCCGTGCTAATCGGCCAAATGTCTGGAAGACACGAGAGAGATTATCGGTTCGTGTATACAGTATATATGTAGGTATGGGTAGGTAGGTAAGCTACCAATGACAGCGTTTAGGTTAGGTTAGGTTTTATTTTATCGGTAGACACGAAAAATGCGAATGACAAAGAGAGTGAAGGAAGAAGACAAAAATTGTCAACGACTCCATCCTGCTGTAGTAATCTTGGCTCTTGGCTAATTTAAAAGCACTTTTGATGTATAGCGTATAAAACGGAATTTCGTTCCTTACAGACGACGATAAACTTGTTCACCGTATTAGCTGTATGCGTACGCACAAAGATCTAAAATCTAAGAGTGCATTGCTTCCACTGAGAAAATAGAGTTTCTCTGTGTATCATGGAATAACATAGTTTACCATAACGATCCAGAAATATATTCAGTTATAGATTAAGTATGATCATTAATGTTGGTCGGCATTTAAATTATTGCCATAATTTTCATATATCTTGATACTACCATACGAATTCGGGAATTCAATGCTCAGATTTCACGCTTTTTATACCCGTAATTGATACCCCATTTTTCTCCGTGTGTGCACGTGCCTTCTATGAGCGCTATCACTTTTGCTGACTGACATTTTCTGCTGGATTTTTAATTTGCACTTGCACTTGAAATACATGCTTAGATACGTGATGGGTTGTGCGTACGTACGTAGTTAATAAATAATTAAATGCTAATATAATCGTACGTAGGTAGAGTTTGCAGAGATAAGATTAGTATACGACATGTAAGTAGAGCAAGCTGAGTGAAAGGTTAACATACACGAGAAACGACAAGGCGGATAGTGACAACGATAAGTGACAACTTTGCACTCTGATTTTGATAATAGTATTGATACGTTTTTTATCTAGGAATTTATTCCGTGTGACAATACGACTAGTAACGCTTAATGGGAAGGTACATACTTATCATGATTAAAAACGAAGATTTTTATTGATATTAGTAATCAAGCGAAAAACAGTTGACAATTAAAAAGTAGCAAGTTTTCATACTAGGATCCCTGGTGAATCTTTTATTTTTAAAAGTCAGAGCCTGTCGTAGGCTTAGCATTGTATTGGCCCAGTAGGGACCTAGGCAAGGCCCTGGAACCTACGAAATAAAATTTCTACTAGAAATATCAACGTACTACCAACACACGAAAATTAGTCGAGTGATAAAAAATATTTAATATCAGAATAATTTTTTTAAATTCTCTCTAAAGTTCATTGCTGGTACTCAGCATGCAATGGAGTTTAATACACAAACAGTACATAAATCCTAAAGTCATCTTTAAGATGTCTAAAAAAACAACCTCTGTCTCATTAAAAGTCTTAAAGACTACTTTTAGGCTGTACGTGTTGTCTAAGTAGTATCCTCAGCATCATCAGGAACATATCCAGAAAGGATATAATATACAGATAGGATAACTTCTGCTTATATATTTCAATTCCTTCGATGGTCAATTGGCTTTGCTCGTAACGACTGGCAGAGAATTAATCGTCATTACGCAGCAAAGTGATAAAACCAGATCAAAGTCGAAGAAGGAGCAAGACAATTAACGGACCTGGAAACGTTAAGAACGGAAGAAAAACAAAAAGTCTCCAAGCATGCTTGGCGTTTGGAGACTTTTCTTCGTCTTTTCCTCAAACCAGGACGAATTCAAAGGATATCTTACTGGTTCGTAATAATGTTATATCAGTGTGATGGTTGATCTGATCGAGGCCAACTCATCCTGCCAAGATGTTTATCGGTAACAGCCGTGCCGTCAGATAGGATCAGTTGGTAGCGATGGTGGCCGAGATTCGTGAAAACGAAAGTAACCGCTTCTCGCGGAAAGAAAGAAGTTCCTCCTGTCGGTTAAAGAAAAGAAGCGTGCGGCATCGCGACGTAGGAAACCGGTTTTGATCGAGTACGACTGGTTTCCAGTATATGATGGTTCGCGAACCGGAGAAAAATCAGCAAATATGCAAACTCCTTTGTAATCCAGATCGATTACTCAAAATTAAAAAAAAAACCAATGATCATATACACCCACCGAGTGCCCCATGTCTTGCAGACAACAATCCTGAGACGTCTAAATATGTATTCGGATGCTTTGGAGAAAATCGGTATTGAAGTTACCCTTAATATCTTAAAAATTTTTTATATTCTATAATTGATCAGCAAATTATAAATAATGTTAAAAATGACTTCTTGCAATTCATCATTCCCTAAATGACTTGCAGAGTTCAAAGGTCGTTCTTCTGCTGGACAGATCCTTGTACCGGTAGATGATGATGAGATGTGAATGAGGGATGAGGGATGAGGATGACACCGACACCAAAGGCGACGACATGTGCGATCCCTTGGCTTCCATCACTTCGAGAACCATGAAACGCCATTGTCACGCTCGTTTAACGTACCTCGCTTCTTCGACAATGCTTTTTTTTTCAATGGGACCAAGCGATCCGAAGTTCACGGCGATTTTCAACGGACGATCGGTTAAACGACTTCTATACAATTAACGATATTCGAATAGTACACATTGAACGTAAGAAGTCCCCCGATTACTGGGAGCTAATCTGTATATCTCGATCTCAGTCTACCCACAGTACTTTAGATATAATCAGTCTTAAAGGGAAGATACAATGTGTAAATGTGCTCACAGGTGCGCACTTTAACCATCTGATTCTTCGGGCTATAAGAATTTAAGTTAGTACTCACAACCCTGTGTAATCCTTAAATAATACATATGGATCTAGAGATCTAGCACGTTTCTTTCCATATTACATGCTCAGTATAATAGTATAGATAATAAACACGGATCGATGATAACGATCGGTTTGGGTTTCATCTCTGATTTCTACTTATCAAGATGATATATTATAAAACAAATACTTTCGTAATATCGATAAAATCCACGGAAAGAAACGCAATTGACTTGAAATTGTACAAGAAAAAACGAAATATTGATAATACATGCAGAATCGACTAACCGTCAATAAGGGGTGCTGGTGGCACGTTGATCTGATGGTGCTGATGGGACGTATGTGGCGTGTGGGAATGATGATGAGAGGGATGAACTTGAAGAAGGTGTGAGCGTGATTGGGGTTGGTTGAGTGTCGGCGAAGGAGGTTCCCAAGGACGAGCGACGGTCCCACTAGCACCTGTAGGTCCTTCCTCTTCCTGACAGCATAACTTTCCGCTGACTGTGGTAGTGTTGCTTATGACGTTGTGATTGTCGTTGGTACTGTTGTTGTTGTTGTTGTTGTTAGTGGGCGTACGAGTAGCACCGGTCGCAGGACTGCCACTACCACTACCACTGACACTGCCACTGACACTTCCACTGCCAATGTTATCAACCACCATATCGTTGATCGCCGGCTTGGCAGTCCCTGGAGGTGTCGCGATACCGCCGCCGATCATCATTACCGCACCACCACCACTAGCACCACCGGCGGACCACCTTCGCTACCACTTACTATACCTTCTGGTACCACCTTCTCCTTCCCCTATTTCCCCTTCTAGCTCTTTGCTTCGTACTGGCCCACCACTACCTCTTCTACCAGAAGCACCAAGGCCTCTAGCACTGTCGCCACCTCCACCACCTTCTTCAGCTACGTCGTCTTCTCCTTTGGCATCCGTCGGTGCGCTGTGGCTATCTCGAACGTATACCCAACACCGTACCTTACTTCGAGAACCTTTGGTAAGTTCACTGATACTTCTGTGCTCTTCGTCATATATCGATACGAAACTCGCCACTAACGCCTCGAGAAGAGACACACAAGATATCCAAGTGATTGGCTTTTGTATTCCTCAAACAGAATCCAGTTGCGCCCCTTGTTCTGATTTTGCTTGGTAGTGTCCCTCTGTCCTTTCTCTCCTGTTTTCTAGGATCTTTCTCACAGTTCCTTGATCCGTATATCCGCCTTGGCAGTAAAAAGTATCTTGACTGTCCGAATAATCAGTTCAGCAGATCCGAGTATTGAGTCGCGGAAGCAGCAAGTCGATCGGTGTTACGTCCCGTTTCCATCGCCGAACGTGAACGACACGTAATGTAACGCGAACTCGACGACACAGTATGCAAAACCCAACGATAAGGGCGCACGCGCAGCTAAACCGAAAGCGCACTCAGACGTAAGCTCGCTTGTCGTAAGGTCCGGCAGACGACGTCTTTGGATGGGCCAAGGCTAGTCGAGGCGGCGACGAGAGCACCGCGGCGCCTATATCTTCTTCTCAGGTATACTGTACTGCTCGCGCTCCGCCGGATTCGAGCAGATTGGCTTCCGTTCGGTGGTTCGAAGCGCGCCCAGACTACCTTGCCCCCACCTGTTCGTGGTCGTGTTCTAAAGGTGAGATCAAGATTTAAGGCACTCGACGACGCTGGCTGGCATTAAGCCGGCCTCAGGTGGGGACTTACAGGGAGAGACCTGGGTAAAGGCCACCTTGCGCACCCTGGCCGCGCATATACTCTCTTATGCTACGCCTTACGCCTTACGCCTACCGACCATTACCATACGATCGACCAATTGGATGACCTCGTCAACGCCCATCGATCCACACGAGTCGCCTCGAGTCTCGCTCTGGCTATCCCTGTCGCTACTAAGAAACTTTATTCTCTTCTTCTTACTACTTTTCCGAGGACCCCTGCGATACTCGCGTTTCTCTAGATTCTCTTTTTTCTCTTCTTTATGCTCACTATACTTTATCCTAACTCCCTTTTACCCTGTCTGTCGGGACCAGTTCACTTTTATTTTATTTATTTTTCTTTTATCTGACTTACTGCATAATGGACCCGTCTTTACCCTTACTACCCCTCCGTATGCAGATACTGACTGTTCTTATAACATTTAAGACACGCGAATTAACTGCGAACAATAAAGACAATCCATCATCAAGTCTCAAATTGTACGATAATTTTGGTACTAGCTATTTTTTTTCTGAGAAATACATAACAGACTTACACGAAACGAGAAGAGCCTTTGGATTTTGAATTTCGTAAAGAACATCCTGATAATGCTTGTAAGACTTTATGAAGAAGTTTTTTGGACTACGCAACCACGAAGAGGTCGTGTTCAGTAAAGGAAAAAAAAAGAGAGGGGAAATATTGATCTTTTTGATAATAGCACGGTTATCCCCATGGCACGAGGCGGTCACGTTATAAATAATAACCAAGCAGTACCCTGGAATACGTGTATTCGACAGAATGGCTGATTACGCATTTTGTAATGGCTGCTTTGAATTTAGCATTCGTCTGCTCACCATATTCGATCGCATACTTTGTAACACAAATTACTTTTTTTTTGCGTGTCCAACCAAATGCTTCAGACAAATCGTTCGCATTTGTTCTGGTAATACCATAGTGGACAATTTTCAATACATTGAAACAATAATTGTTTTACTATTTATATGTTCTCCAATTTGTTTTCGTTATGACCAACAACGTTTAGTATCATCTATTGAGCTGCCGAAGTAATTTATCTCAAGGCATCTTACAATGTGCATAAACAACATTGAGTACAGACCTTTTGTTTTCTCATTAAAATGAAGCGCGCAACGTGCATTTTATCCTACACACGTTATCAGTAATTACCGCCTCTATTTATTTCTGCACTGAAACGACAATGCAATGTCTAGATTGAACGTAACCACACATGCGCGTACAATCGTTTGTGCAGGTGCATCCATGAATAACCTTAAGCAGCTTATTAACGATCGGATCTTGAGTGATGCGCTGAGGATGTTTGCGAGCTGAGATCTGTCTCGTTGAAGACGTATAAGAAGACTGGAGAGGAAATTTTTACTAAGAAAATGAAAAAAAAAAAACATGGAAATCAATTCAAAAACTTTTATTACGTAATTTCAAACGCAAAGTCATTACCCGTTAAACGTAGCATACTGCGTGTAATGTTTACCTTTGTACAATACTCAGAGAAATATTCTCTACTGATACTATTAGTTTTTAGAGAAATAGTATTTCAAAGGATGATTCCAGAAATACATATCCGTAAGGTTATATTGAGAATCTGCAATTAATATCATATAATTTTAATATCAGCAAATCGGAAACGTTTCTTTGTGAATGATTCTCTAACTTTTTAACTCCAATCCTGGTATAATACTGCTACTTTTAGTTTTTAGTGAAATAGTATATCAAAGGATTATTCCAGAAATACACATCCGTAAGGTTTTATTGAGAACCTGCAATTAATATCAAATAACTTTAATATAAGCAAAACGGTAACGTTTCTTTGCGCTTCGTTTTTCAATATCCCTAATCTTTGTAAGTAGTAAATGACATTTTTGGAATTCTAATCTTATCATTCTTTCAATAAGAATCATCTAGAGAAAGATTTGAATAAAAGGATTCTCACTGTAAACAATTGGCACACTGTGAAAAACGGTGTGAAAACAGTCTTTTTCCGCGTATGGTTTTATTAGCTCTGAACGAGGATAAATCTCAGACACAAATTATTCATCCATTACTGTCAGTGTATAACGAACGATATTTCATTTCTGTATAGTTGTTCATAGAAAATATTGAATAGTTTACACAAGATTTCTCAGAGTACGTACAAACTGACATTCCAATTGAAAAAGGAAGACACATTAGATTTCACATAGACAAAATTTCAAATGTAAATTTTTCACAAGACTTTGCGCGTATACCTCCTACACAATCAATACATTATTATCTCTCATAAGGTTCTACATTCTACGAAAAATTAACTGCCCTCAATTTACAATGAGTAGGCAGATAAATACAAATAGTGTGTAAAGGTGAAACCCTAGAGGGTCGAAAATCCCTAGTGAACTGATTAGTGACTTCTCCTAAGCGATCAACGTAACCGCTCCCACGGTTTTGTGGTAAAGTGTAACAATAGTGATTATCGAATGTGTCAATCAGATAGCCAAGGCATCAATCATTCCTTGAAAAGAATGACCTTGACAATAGTACCAGCTAATACTGCAATACCGACAGGAGAATTACGCGATTCAAATCCATCAAGGCCATTCGAGACTAAGCCATAGTATACGTATAACGAAATTAATTAATCGATGGGTTAACGATGCGGTGGAATTTATTGGGTGCTTTCGATTGGACAGGTTCCTATTAATTTGCTCGACTATCCATTAAACGGCTATACCCAAACGGTAGATACGTGACTAGGCCCGTATTTCTTTCACGTGAAGGAGACGGCAAAAAACAGGAGCCGTGAAAACTCTTCATATTTTTTTGATTCTTTCTCTCTCTCTGTCTCTATCTCTCTCTCTCTCTCTCTCTTTCTCTTTCCTCCCTAGTATTCTTTTTCTTCTTCTTTTGGACAGTCCCGAACGAAATGCCGATCATCTATGTATCCGCTATCAATCTTTCGAACCAGGATCGTTCTTAGTGATGCAGCGTTTCTTAACTGGCACGTCGAAACGTTTCGGTACGCCGCGCAAATTCCTTCTCTAGCAGGCACGCCTTTTGTTCCTCGTAGTAAGAATATAAGAATATCACGATGATGTTAAATGATCTAATCTTGGCAATGACCTAAGTCAGTAACCTGAAAATGAATAATTTTTTGTATATCAATATTGATCGATACACCCATAAGGGTTACTATTTTTATATTAAAAGGAAAAAAAAAACGAAGGAGACTTTATGACGTCAGAAAAAAATTAATCAATAATCAAAGATAATATGTTGACATTAATTGATTTTTGTCGTTGTGCGCTCTAACAAACGAAGAATGTTCATTTTGTTTGCATGTCAAAAGGAAAAGCACGTGTCAAGAATTTAACGTATGATTAGAAGATTCGATTAACAAGCGCAGGTACATTGTTCAACATGTTTCATTTCACTTCCATCGCACTGTATCCATTTCCACTGATGGAATTTCAGGTGGTCAATGGCTAAACCGCATCTCGTGATGAATACCAGAAGGATCAAGTGCGTGTCTTCGTTGTGAAATCGTTAGTAATGTTTCTGAGATATGGCCGACTTTACTGACTGACCCAGAATCATGGACCCCTTGCGATCACGCACATCCGCGGTGCAGCATCCTGACAGTCCTCGTTTCAATCCCGACATCCAGTTCTGACGTTTTATCTCCACTTCCTTTGAACGACTGCTGTACACTCCGAGAAATTTGTATAGTTGTAGCTACCACATGGGTTATACGCCTATTTGAAAGCGCCAACTATTCGTGATTAGTCGTCGTTTTATAGTTACGATAACAAGAAATTTGTCTGAGCGAAGGAACCATGTAATTACGAGTGATCTTCCATGCTTTCCCATTAGACATGAGATTATATTGAATAAAACAAAAAAAAAAGAAACGACCAGTATCCTGAGTCAACGTATTCATAGGACTTAGGTGCCTCCAGTTGATTTCTTAAGAGAATCATTTAAAACCGCATAATACGAAAAGCATTCCGAGAATGTTTTCAAGTGTTTTCTATTTCTACATAAGGAAGGTAGGAGTAATGGTAGCGAGTTAGCCGGTAGTCAAGTCACGAATCGAGTACATACAAGGTAAAAGATCGTAAAGCAAGAAAGACCAACCAATGAGAAGATCTAGGTAAAATTGACGTAGTGATTCCTCCTGCGAACACATGGAGTGCGTGTCCACAGACGATATTCGTAGGTGGAAGTAAAATGGTGCTGATGATAAATCATGCGACAGGAATGAATCGGCTAAATTGCTGCTCGCACGTATCCGCATGCGGTTGCCTCGCGTAGCCCCAGGATACGCGATAATGTGCTAGTGCTGGTGGTAGCGATAAAGGCTCTCTATATACGAAGGTACTGTGAAGAGAGAAGTTAGGTGGGTAGGTGTAAATGGGTGTATAGGTAGATTAGGATAGGCGGGTGGTAGGAAGGTTCAAGTAGGTGTGTATATATACTAAAGCATAGACCAGGTAGGGTATGTACCTGTACCAGAAAGCGAGCGGTAGTTGGTTGGTAGGTATGATGTCCGTCACGCGAGAAGGCGCACGCGTGCTAGTAGCCATTGGTCTATTGATTTCAAGAGAGTCCGAATATGCCAGAGACCGGAACGACGATAGAACGGTTACCGGTATAATACGGGAACCGCACAACCTGAAGACACGGATCCTGCATAGTGGGCGTGGTATCAATATCCGAGAGTGGGGATGACTTAGTTTTCATTGGCTATTAGCTGCCGATTGACACGCCCACTTACCAGAAAACCAACCATACATACGTCATCGATCGTTCTATAGGTACGTATTCTTGCCCACTGTTTTCTACGCGACAATGCAGTAATGTCGGTTCGATGGTACATGGGTACCTAGCCAGGAGCAACCATACCTCATGGTTAAAGAGGGCGTTCGCAACTACCCCTATACTAGGAAATTCGATCGCACACCCACCGGACATTTTAGAATTCATCGTTAGGCAAATATTCCTCTCTGTTATATTCGGACTCCTTCTTTTTATTCTAACAGTCGAGTTCTTTACGTCGGTATAAGTATCACTGTCGTATACCTGGTTTACCTTCTGCAAGTTTTTCATCGTTTCACATTTATTTCTCTCTTGTGACTTTTTCTCGTATTCCCAATGATTCCCTTCGATCCGCAGATAACGTGACTCCGATGCAGTTGTCGTGCGGTTTGAGTCTTGGATGCCTGATGTAATCCTGTAATGAACAGCGTTCCATGTATATCTTCGTATTAACAGAGGACTGTAAAGAACTTCACAGGGATATACATCCAGTGCTTTTATTATCTCGACGGTCTAACGTGTCACGGAACGTATTAATATCATCAGTAGGTAAATATACTTGAGAATAAGTATACCACGAGGATTTCTCTATAATATTAGAGTAAAATCTTACGTATCTGCCTATCTACAAATCCATAGGCAATTGCATCCATTAATAACTACGGTAACAAGGATCGTTAATTATACCTGAAACGGTCATTAAATTTCAGAAAATTCATAATCAACTCCACCGTCTAGATACTTAGGACTTTCCATCTTGAATATAATACAAAATATGTCTGTCTATAATAACCAACTTTCGAACCGTGTACGTATGTCTGTTCCCGATCATTAGGTACTTAAATACCCGCAAAAAGACAATGGCTCTCTCGGCAGCAGGTAAAGTGAAGTTAGTGCAACACGTAAAACAGGGTCGATTCCTAACATCGATTCGTTTCGACGAATCTATTATCGCCTATCTATAGCTTCATTGTAGAAAATAATATTCCAGTAGATTATTTGAACATACGTGAACGTCGGCAACGAATTCTATATACCTGAACATCGCATTAACCTTACTGGGACACGTATTGCTATGGTTTGCAAGATGCGTGCACACAAAATTACCGATCGGTACGAATGCCCTGGGGCTATTTAATGGCTTCCGATGTTCGTCAAATTGGCTAACAATATCACTCAGCTACTCGTAGGGTAAAGCTGGCGTGCACGCGCGAATTAATAGGATTATTGGTACACGAAAAAAAGAAATCCTCTTATGGCGGGAAGGTTTTGTAAAGTTTAACGCTACAGGTTTAACGATTCTCTCTACGTGAAAGATCGTATCTCGAGGATTGTCAAATGATATGAGTAAAAAGAATTTTTTTTTTCGAGTATATAAAAGTGGCGCGATGCCTATTGAATTCCTATTGTTGCCAATGGCTCCAGCCATGTCGCGTACCTTCCAGGTATTTTCCACGGTGCCGTGTCGTGCGAAGCAATATGAAAGGCTTAAGCAAAAGACAATAACAGTGCCGGGCTTAAAAATTCACTGTCATGGAAACAATAATTGTCATACGTGAATACAGTTACCAGCGTCAGTACACAGTCAACTGCTTGTATAATCGTTGATAATGGTCGACAACAGCAGTCAGTAATTAACGACTGCAAAAGAGCAACGCAATCAAATCACACAGTCGGCAATCCTTTGACCTTTATTCTTTTTCCGTGCGTGATCCATGAGCTCTTGATCAATATATATTGATGCATCGTATCGGTTCCCTGGATACGAGAATAATTATTCATTGCTTTCAGGAAGTCTGAAAAAAAAATCAGTATACAGACAATATTCAGTACTCTTAGGTACTTAGGCTGTTAACAAGTAAAATAAGTCTTGGGAAGAGGGGGGGGAGAGGGGAGATGGCAAATTCCTATACCTTTCAACATAAAAGAGTCCTATGGATCTTATACAATTTTTTGTTAATAAAGTGTATACCTTACTGTTCAGCTAAAACGCCTCAACTGAAGTTAAGCTGTCTATTTGGTTTCTGTGATAAAATCAACTTGAGTTACTACCTTAGTACGTTTCCACTAAGAAAACGGGGAGGGAAAATGTAAGAATTAATTTAAAAAATTCTAGTGAATTGTGGTATGAAGATTTAAAGGAATAACATAATAAGTAATAGATATAGCAGTATTTCAGATAAATTCTACTGTATATATTACAAAATAGTAGAGTAAATGATAGAGTCCCACTATAATACAGAATATAGTCGATGCACGAGTAAGATGTGTTTTCTTTTTGACAAACATCGAAAATCATGAAGTCTCTAAAAAGCCACACGGGACTTCACATACAAAGTATCCACGTTCATGGTTGTCATTGATATATATTATATTTTTCTAATTTGCGATGAATTTCAGCGATTTTAAAGAAAGCTACGTGTGATTTGCTAAGGTATTGCATTGCTTGTGATATATCGAAAAAAAAGACGTTTTACGCGATAACGGATGAAGTTATTCTATTGTAGTTTTTTATACGTACAGCAATGATATTCCTGCGTTACTGGAATTATAATCTGTTCGTCATAAGAAATCGTGCTTTAATTATTCATTACGACAATATCCACATTTTTACTGTGTAGTAATATTTGCCGGACTGGCAAATATAAGTACTTGTATTTAGATATTGATATAATAGGTTTCACCACATTGAATACTGTTCAGTATCAAGTGACTCATTAAAGAAAAATATATTTATCATTCAAAAAGTCATATATGCGCCGCTGTAGCTACTAGTTGTGTCAACTTCTTGTGGTAATATATAATTTGAACGATATGTTGTGGTTTTGATTAATCTACACGGAGAAAACAGAACAGTAATGGTTATTAGTCTGATTAGTAGCGAGTCCCAGGTAACACAGAAAATGAGCGACGAACATCGTGGAAAAGTACTGATTATTTAGAAGACACTAACCATTTCTGTTTCGAAGGTAACTCTTCTGGTTTGATTAGTGAAAAATATTTTACTGCAAAGTGGGACTTGCTGCTAACCAGATTAACAATAATTACTTTTCTCTTTTCTTCGTGTAATATATTACGATTGTTTTCTATAAGCAAATAGTAATACGTGCTATAAAGATCGCATTGCGTACACGTATTCACTAGCTTCTGCCTGTGACGTTTTTTCAAATGAAAAATTTAACCCCTTACAGAACTCATCTTGCAATGTTTAATAGCGCATTTTAATCGTTGA
>JARPRG010000374.1:31360-83931 GCA_031001745.1 Hartigia nigra
CTACGGTTCAGCCATTTTGTATTCGATTGGGATAAAACCTTTACCATTCGAACGGGAAGGAAATTTCCTAAAAAATACGTCCTTGGTTTTTTTAAATCGGTCATAGTTTCGCAGAGATACACAAAAATTCAAGTGTTCCACTTCAATTCCGCACTACTGTAGATTTATTCTTGTCAACATTGTAAATAGTATATCTCTACTCGAAGCGTACATAAGACTGGACACGTACGTAATTAAACAAAATTTGATAACTATTGTGTTACGTTAATCAATAGATTGGATCAAATGTTATGCTTCCAGAGAAGTATGCCATGCGGGGTATTAATGTGAGGTAAAGTTTAGTAGCGAATCTAGTGCAGAAACTTTTTTTTTAAGTATTCACTATTAATGAAACATTATTGACTGGCTGGAGTATAAGCTTCTAGGCGGGAACAGTGCAGCTATATTAAATACTATTTACTGTAAAAATATATACGTAGAATATAGTACGGCAAATCACACGTGATTTTTTCTAAAGTAACGTGTATATATGCTAAAGTAGAAAAATAAAATATATTTAGGGCAAACTATGCATATGTATAGTTTCTAACAAACATTTTATGCAGTGAAACGCGTGCCTTTATTAGAGATTTCATTGCTTTACAGCTGTCAAGAAATGCATCGAACTCATGGACTGATTGTACGTAGAATTATCTATAGTTTAAATAATATACAGTGGGTTCCAAAAGTTCCAGAACGATCGAATATCTCTGAAAATACACGTCTTAGGAAAAAGTGTCCGAAACAAATGTTTTAAGGTTCAAAAAGATGTTTTAGCTGGTGAAGGTTATTTGACCTTGAAATATCCTTGAAAAGCTGGATGGAAATCAACTTAAACATTTTTAACGGAAGCCTCCATTATCTATAACGCATTCTCATAGCAGAGTTTCAGAGCTTTTCAAAACACTGTAATTGAATCCTTTTTAATCAAGAACTTCGTAAAATATCAGTTTTCAAACTTTCAATACCGCCGACATGAGTATTACCTAAGATGTATCGCGTGGAGGCTGTCCATTCAAATTTACACCTTCTGCGAATTTGTTTGTGTGACAAATAAAGATCAGAACCCTGTAGCTCGTCACTCCTACAGTACTTAATGACATCAAACCCTCTTTACCACGTGCTGTACAGATCCATGATGACTTTATGCAATGCTAATTATTTTATCAGATTTTCAAATTGATTAAAAGTTCCATGATCAATGGATTTGTAGTAGAGGTACAATCGAATGGCCCTCTAAATCTCCCAAGATGAGTCCTCCAGACAATTTTTACTGGGGATATTTGAAAAACTAAGTCTATGAGAAGAATCTTGTAAACATCGATCAATTAAAAGAAATCATATCTGATATTTCCAATGCAGTTACCTCGGAATTTTTGGAAAATGTGCTAAATAACTTTTACCTTCGCTTAGCATACTGCCAATGAGTAGAAGGTCATCAATTTGAACATCTGATAAAATAAGTAGCATTACATAAAATCATTATGAATCTGTGTAGCACATGGTAGAGAAGAGGGTTTAATGTTATTAAGTACTGTAGGAGTAACGAACTACAGGGTTTTGATCTCTGTTTGTTACATAACACATTCGCAGGAGGTGTAAATGTGAATGGACAACCTTTACACGATACATCATGGGTAATATACTCATATGTTGGCGGTATTGAAAGTTTGAAAATTCATATTTAGCGAAATTCTTCATTAAAAAGGGTTCAGTTGTAATGTTTTGAAAAGTTATGAAAATCAGCTACGAGATTATGCTATAAAAAATGAAGGCTCCCGTTAAAAATTGTTAAGTTTTATTCGATGCAGCTTTTTAAGAATATTCCAAGGTCAAATAATCTTCATGGGCTAATACATTTTTTTGAAACATCAAACATTTGTTTCGAACACTTTTTTCTAAGACGTGCATCTTTAGAGATATTCAATCGTTCCTGAACTTTTGGAACTCACTCTATATTTTAATATTCATGAACAAATGTAATATGCTTTTTCGTGTAATGTTAGTGATTTGTTTGAAATTACTATACTTTTATAAATAGGTTACTACTCTTACTAGTTGAATTGATATTGAAGTGTAGAATGTCATCAGTTATGTTATTTACCAAATTTTCACTTCATATCTTATACTAAATATCTTAAGGTTTTCCAACATTTGACTACTTCATTTAAATATAAGGAAATATTATATTAAATTTTATAGTGAAAATAGTACGAAATATACAGAGAGAACAGAATGTTAATCACACTCATATTTGTTTATATTATTATACACTACTTAAATTGTATAGTAAGTTTGACTTCGACTTGACTAACATCGACACGACCTGATAACTATTCATCGAAGTGACGACAAAGATTTTCACACTTCAATGGGCTCTAAGAAAACTTGTACATCTCTCACGTGACATACAACTTAAGAAGGCAAAATATTTTTTCATTTGAAAAGAATAATACGATTCAGATAGTAGATTGCGCGATTAGACCCTGCTTGTCCGGGTTCGATTCCTTATGCTCTTTTTTTTTTTCTTATCCCCAATAGGGATAAAATCACCATTTTCAGATGGTACGAATCTAACAGGGTTAACAGTGTTGACCACAGTTAGGTTGGCAAGCGTGGAGTCGGAATAAGTCCTAACAAGAGCTTGAAAATACGTACACGTGATTCCTATGATATAGTAGTTCACTCTTAAAGGCTACCATGGGTAAAATTTCAGCTCATGCAAATTTTGCATTTTTGTAATCATTGAAATGAAAACCGCTGAAAGCAATAACTCCTTTAGTTTTCATTTAATATTCTATAATAATAAAATACGTAATTACATTTGACTTTTTTAATTTCTAAAATAATAATATATATTCTTATATGAAATTTCACCAATGGTAGTATCAACGTGATTTTCTATGATAGATTTTAAGGGTTAAAAAACCATACCTAAAAATAATCGAACGATTCTTAACTACATTCAAGTTATTGCAATAACAAAAGTTTTTATACGTGAATTAGAAGCTTTACTTTACTGTAGCATTGTCTCTCAAAGACAGTATGGCCATCTTCACGATACGGTTGTTTGGGAAAATTATTATGCAAACTGACTGTAATAATTGAAATCTTCATTCATATAGTACATGGTGTGTTTTATCATATTGTAGGATAATGACTATTATAGTTCTGAAAAAAGTTAAATTCACTATACTTTATACCAATGATTACTATATTTTTATCAGAGAGATTACCACAAACTTTTCTCTGTGTAGGAAGGAGTAATCTTTAACCCTCGAAGTATTATAATCGGTTCAGAAAAGACCCAATATTTATATTTATTCAAATAACATTGAAAATGATAAAACTATGGTTATGAATTTTTTAAAGGGATTCCAAAGACTTTTTGGGGTTAAAAAGACAAGATGCGATATTCTCTTACTTTTTACTTCTTCTCTCACTTCTTCTTCTTTCTTACTGCTATCATTCTTGCTGGCAAATTTTTAATTCTTCTTTGAGAGAGTCAAAGTTTTTGAACCATCTTTTCAGTTCTTTTGCATCTTGTACCTTGTTCCTTAGTTTCTTATTATATTGATCAATTACTACTATTATTGTTCATTATACATAAATTCAGTTTGGAATATTGCAAAGAAATTAAATCATCGTTTTTAAATGTTCCAAAGTTCAATATTTCCTTCAGTTAATTATTTTTATCACAATTAGGTTTTTATGAGATAAAACTTCATTTTACCTCTAATAATATAGGTTCCATAAAAATTTCTCCTGATTTAAGAGTAAACAAGTGGAAAACTGAAATTGACTATTTCAATCAAATTTGACCCATTATCCTACCTTATGCAAGAAGAAATGTTTTCTTTCTCCAAAGATAAAGAGTTATATAATACTATATAACAATATCTGCCATCTTTCGTGCATTGCTTCCTATGTAAATGAAAAATTTTACGATATACCAGCACCGGTTACCAAATGGACTCGTCCCTTTTTCCTTAGTACGTAAAAGACTTATTTTGTAGATATCCACAGAGTTCTAAAATTCAATAATTCCCAAAGGATCCATGAAAGTGTCTACATGCAGATAGTGCGAGAGCGGAAGTCTAAAGAAAACATGCAAGCAGGTCATCTCACGTGCATGAATTCCTTTGGAGGTTTCGCAAGTCTATTTATCGCTACCATCGAGAGCAGCTGTTTCCGTGAGTATAAAACAGACATTCGCACTCGTCGCTATGATTCTGGTTATTACGTGCAGAGTCTGCCGGGAGTGAGTTAACCTCGGTTAACCTCCAGTTAACCTATCCGGCGTGAGGGACGTCCCGTTTAGAGTGATCACGCGATAGCGATTTTCATCTAGCCGGGGCGAACTGTCTTATGAAAATGGTAACGTATGTACCTACTCTAACCCTGAAGAATCTAGATAGTACAGCACACCAGAAAGATCTGCATCGAATGATTCTGTAGTAGATACCAATACGTGTACAGAGCATAAACCGACTATTATTAAAAATCCTTAACAACCCAAGAAGATTGAGGGTCAAGGATTAATCGAGTATGTACCTAAAGATTAATAACTTTCTATGGCATGTTTTACGCGTAATCCATGCCCTCTCGTGTACCCGCAGTGCTTAAGTGAATATAAGGCTGTAGATACAAGTAATGCAGGTAAGGCATATGTATGGGTCATTAAAGGAGTTCGTATCGTGTCTTATCGTTAGCTAACCGAATCGGGTAAAGAATCGTAGAGCGTCGAAGGTAACACGCATTAGAGACCATATAGGTTGGTGTACTTCTATATGAGAAGCAACCACCTGTGCGCATAGCTAATACCATATAATAAGGACTCATGCATATGAATTTAGTGGGCCAGTCTACCTGCTTATCGTAGAATCTATCGGAGCACAACACACAGAGCGCCAACCCTTTGGATACGCATAATAATGTTTCACCGGGCCAGAGCAGAACCCTGAATTGAGCCCAGTCTCGTCATGCGTGCCGTGCGGTATGCCACGGCTGCCAAGAACACCCTGTACCGTGTAGAAGAGATATACGCCACGCTAATATCCGTGGCGACTTCTTATAACCCTAATAATACTTGGATAAGGAAGGGACAGATGTGCCCCGACTAGAGCACATCCCTACCTGTCTATAGCCCTTCCACGAGTAAAATAAACTTTTGGAGGGGCCATCTTACTATGACTCTTAAGGTAAATGAGTCCTCTAGATAGGATTTTTTACTTATGGAACGATTGTTGTCTATCCACTGCACTTTAGACATTATAAGGACTTCTTCTGTGATGCATTTTTATAAAAATGCATCAAAATATTTAATATGTAATTAAATAAAATTTAATATGTAATAACTCCTTCATTATCCGTTTCCTGTACTAATGGTATTAGCTTAGCGACTGTTAATCCTATCAGATAAGCTCATGGCGAGTCAGCCCAGTTTCTCGAAATATTGGTCTGTCTGACTTTCTCGTGGACAGATGCTTCAGTTTTTTCTCAGCCCGAGAGTATATTCCTTTGACTTTTTGCTCTCGTGAATGTACATAATGAATACATGCGTATCTGTCTGACGTTTAACTCACACTACCGAACTTGCGGTCTCGCTCTCGGCCCTGGTGGCGCTCGCGATAATAATGAATAGGGTGGTAAAGCGAGTGAAAGAGATAAATAGTAGAGAGGGAGCCACAAGGAAGGAGAAGCTAAGCTGGTAGGAGAGAAGTCGAGTTACACGAACACCTGTGCCAACTGGGGCGCATCCGAGGCACAGACGGATGGACGAGCGAACGGGTGGACAAAACAGGTGGGCCGCACGCCGGGATTCTTGCATCGGTTTGACTTAATTCATGAGTTCTCATCGGGCGACCGTAGCGAGCAGCCAGTCAGGTAGGTATAGGTAGTGTGCGAGTCAGACGCCTTGCATTAGTGCGTGTTACGCGACACGTATAAATGTAGTAGGTATTTGCGTACGTGGTGCGTTACGCACTGTCATTTGGCATCGCATAAGGGTGTCCTGGTTGTATCGGTCCAGGTTTTTGGTCTATAGACTCCATCTATAGCTAAGTTCATATTTGTGTTGTAGATATGAATACGTACAATACTCCATATCTGAATAGGACAGCTAGACGGACTCCCTTCATTTATGCATCTTCGCCTATGCATTTATATGCATATGGTATGTTCGCCGAACAACAGTCTCTTTTACCATCTCGATTCCACTGGCATTCACATGCATCACGTGTACCACTACAGAGCGTTGAAGATAGGACACCGCACTCTACTTCCTAATCCGTCTTCTTCCTTGACACATGCACCTAGGTCAAAGTGAAATGAGTGTAAAACCGCACTCGTATTCGTAACGAATAAGAATGCGAGTACCGTATCATTTACCAAAGGTATAAGTCGGCTGCGTTATACCTATATATCGTTGGATGGGTGGATGGGTAGGTGGGAATGGTTGCGGTCCGTCATCGTTAAACGCCGAAACCGCAGCCAGATGTTCAGATCGCAAAGGTATTAAGAACCGTGCCAGCTGTTTTCGCGACGTCCATCCAGGTAGGTCGTGTTCCAATACATGGCCACATGTATTCTACATATGTATATCCATTAGCTTCGAATTCCGTTTACTTCTGCATACAGAGAAAAGAAATATAGCTTCCAGTAGCGTGGTGTTTGGACGGCGTGCTAAATTTATCAATGGATCTTAGTATGATAATAAGCTAATCGGATGTATTATACGATCTGGGGCTCCCGACGTTTCCCGGCTTAAGTGGATGCCGCGGGATGAATTAAGCCGGGCAAAAATGAAGAGAGAAGACAATGAGAGGAAGTGAAGGTCCAACGAACGCGCCTTATTTCAACCTTCCTTTCTCAATTCCAGTATATTGTATCCATCTACCGGGAACCTATCTGGCTATAGGTAGGTTCATTATAGGAAGTCAAGAGAGGCGAGATATTCATCCAAACAACCATCTATCCATCCATCCATCCATCCATCCAACGAGTATATTCCTACCATATTCTTGTGCCGGTAGGTTAACCGCGATGGTTCTCCGTGTCCCCGTTATATCCACGCATAATGCGGTATTCGTAATTAGTCCGGTACCTGAATCGCGATCTACACGCATTCATCAGCATTTATATACTTCTTACATCCAATGAAAATGTCTACTTCCCTTCTGTACAGAGAGTCATTACTAATTCTACCATTACGTACGCATCCCTCGATATACATATACGTGTTATGGCACAGGGGCCAGACTGTAGAACGCAACTCTCTATTACAATAACAAGTATTTTATAATCTCAATCTATACCCAGACTATAGGAAAAATCCCATTTTGACATATCCTAAATACTCTAAAATTACATCCTTATCTATGACTTATAAACCAAAGTTCATTTGTTACTCAAGGCGTAAGCTAAGTCTACTATCTCCAATTTCAAAGTGCGACACTTCCTTCAAACATAATCTTTGCAACCATCTATTCCTCAGCCCTCAAGTCCGTGGATTTTCGTATAAATACAAGGAAATAGAATATTCCTCATGCTTATTCCTACTGTTTAATTGCAGTCATGTAGTTTGTCACCGAAGAATAGTTTGTTTTCCCGACTTTGATTCATCAATAAAACTCTTAATCAACCTTACGACAGTTCGCTGTACAGTCTTACCGAGGAAGATACCTTTTCGAATTCACTTTGAAATCCGAATCTTGAGCCTGGAGTTGACGCTATGTATAGCTTGGTTAATATCGAACCATAACATATATTTATCTTTTTTCGTTTTTCTCCATTATGCTCCGCGGATCCATTTTCTTTCTGATCACTGCCTTAACCGCACGCTCTCACTTGGCATTACCCTCTGCTTCTATAAGTACTTGCAAATGCCCGGTAAGTACTTAGGAGAACGTTAGGATCGTGTGCGTAAACGATGCGTGAGAGGTGCGTGCCTTGTGCGTCGGAGACTGTGTGCAAACGTGTGTAATGGGAAGGGAGGAGCACCAGCTGGCGTCAGAGTGACAAGATCTAAAATTAGAGCGCGCCTGTGTTGCGTGTCGATCGTCGCATGCGCATATCGTACGCCCCTTTCCGGCTTCACCTTATTTTCATAACTTCTTTCAATTTTTTTCTCCGCAGCGTCCTCCGACCGGAGAGAAACCGTGAGAAGGGGATCGATATGGTGTGTTGTTATAGTCGTGACCGACTGCGGAACTGACTAAATGCCATTGTGTCCTCCATTGTATCCATCGTTTTTATTTTCTTCTCTTTTTTTCTTCTTCTTTTACCTACTTTTTCACCCTTGGTATAGCCCTCAGAGCTCACTTTCACCTTACTGCATTTCTCCTTGTGAACAGATACCGCATATTTCTTTATTTGAATTGATTAAAACCATTTTTCTATATTTGACTTGGCTACGCTCTGGTGTGACTATCGCCATCGTTATTCATTTTCTTCATGCTTTTTTTCACCGACCAGTGGCAGTAGTAAGCAAACCGGCAGTACAGTCGATCTCGCGAGAAAAATAATGACTATCGCATGTGTACCTACCTATAATTTACCAAGTAGAGGGACGCATACAACCCCACTAGTTCTAACCTTACCAACCATCTACTTTGACTAAGTGTACCTATAGTATTCGCATGAGCCAGGTAACCGTCTTGCTCGCTCAGACTGCGCAAACTACCTTGCCTGACATAGCTTACCTTACAGGCTCCTGGAAATATTTGCCATTATTATTCCCCTTTGACAACTAGTCAAATTAGTTAGGCTAAAAATTTCATAGGAATCCCTGAGCTTCCCAGCGACCTCATCCTCATCCTCCTAATCCTCGTGTTCAAATAATCAGGGTGGATTTCACGTGCGGGTGGAAGCCTTTGCGGAAATCGGTCACTCTGTAATTTAAAGCGTTGCCTGTCCTTCTTCGTCGTTTGTACCTCTTTTCTTGGCAGGATGTCTTATTCGCATTCCTGCATCTATATATCCTTGCGACTCTTCTCATACAGGATAGGTAATCAGGATATTCTTGATAGTCAGTATGTTTAACGGGGCGTTTCATGGTATTCCGGGAAATCGCAAGATAAGCAGCAGAGTTTTTTCTATCCATTCTCATTGGATACACGTAGCGGTATAGATTCCGGTATAGGTTTAAAACACTATGTACAGACAGAGTCTATAGTGATGTTCCAAAAGAACTAGCTGACGAAACTAATGGATAGTGGAGCGTAGTCCCGCGATACTCAACCGTTCCATTGACTAATTGCTTTCTTTCATTAGGCATCATTGTTGCTCCTCGTCATTATATGGATTTCAAGGAGTCTCCGGGAAGTCGAGTATTACCCATATTCATCAACAACTTTTTCACTCGAGCTGAAAAAAGAAACGAACTTTAAGGTCGGCTAAGGAATCACATGACGTATGTATATACGGCCATTCTATGAACGTATAGATAAAGATATAGGATATATAATACTGTACGTATGGACGTTTGCTTTTTGCCAGTTCAAAAGTTTCGAGAGGTCTCTCCTTTTTTTTAGTGTAGTTCACTTCATGTCTCTCTTTCTCTCTCTCTCTCTCTCTTACTCTTTTGCAGATATACATGCGTACTCATATTTACTGTTTCTCTCTCTCTCTCTCTCTCTCGCTTTCTGTCTGGTATCCTATCACGAAAGGTTCATTTTCATCAGCGTGATGCAGTATGAACGCGGGGGTGAATCCCCGGTAGTGGATTCAGCGTTTCGTGGGACGATGGGCGAACGAACAAAAAAGAAAAATGGCGTCGTGGGTGAAGCCAATTTCGTGCGAGGAGACGCGCATAGGACCCCGTGAGAAACGGGAGCACTACTAGTATTCATACATACCTCCCACGGCCAGACCAGGAAGAAGGGCCTCTGAGAAAATCAAATGACCACCTAGGTCATGTCCTTCTGACTTGTTCGCTGCTATAGTGTTGTAGACAACGCGTTCAGAAAATAATGGAAGGCCAAAACATCTCAGCGACTTCGCCCGTGCAACGCACTGACATTTCCGTTATTATTTTGATCAAGAAACCGAACGATTACCTGTGCAGCTATAAGGAAAGTGGTGTTTAGTTATAGTGTAGAGAAGCGATGGTAAAAAACGAGTGCGATTACGAATAAAAGAAGGATTCCCACCATTGCGTGTACGTACTGGGAATGTTCGATCGGCGGCCATGACAGCGAGCCCCGAGGGATGTACAGTAGGCAGGTAGGTAGGTGTATGTATCGCACGATGAAAATGGCCGAATCCGATAATCAAGGAATCGCAGATACATTATATAACTGGCAGCCCGATTTTAACGGGCATCCTGTAGGTTATGTAGGCATGCATTACATTAGCGAGAGCGCAGATGCGTACCGAATATATGACTGTGGAGAATTGTACCATTGGCGCGCCAGGTTTAAAAAGTCGGCGCACCATATTGCAAGATAGGATCTCTCGCGGTAGCACCGGCTGGATAAGATACAATCAAACCAAACGAAACCCTTTGCTCGGCTTTCAGCCACCTTGCTCGCGCTCAATTCGGCTGCCACCACCACCTTACAAGAATATCGCCATCTGTGCCTCATTAGCTTAAGCGGTACAAACAGTCTGTGGTCTCTCACCTCGTGAACGAATACGTACTCGTTCTCTTTTCTACCTTGAGGGTCTCGACTGTTCTCCTCTTTCTCTCTCTCGCTTTCTTACTTTCTTGCTTACCTTTCATACTCGTCCGCTTCTTTGGTTGCTCGCTTGCTTCTTCCTTTCTAGGCTTGGTTGCCTCCTTGCTTGCTTGCCTGCCTTCGCACCCGCTCCTTAACGGCCATTATACGGACTATTACCTTACTCCTCGAGTGGAAAACTGCCAAGTCGAATGGAATGGAGATACACGGGTATATTAGATAGGAGGCTGGAAACGACTTCATCCGTATTTGCGAACCACTGTTCTCCTAGCAGGAGTACTTATCTATAGTAACTCTCACGTGCATCGGTATTAAGTGGTATATAGTTACTGCCCATTGCAAGGTTAATTTAGAATAAATTGACGCTGGCCGATAATTTACTACTGATGCTCTTATGGGTTTCCAGTAGTAAACGAGTATTGCATCATATATTATAACTAGTAGCTGGTGCGAGCACAACATCTACAGCTACCGACGAGGCCACTGCGATGACGTTATACAAATATGAAGTTTTATATTAAATATGCCAGCATTGTGACTGCAGTTCATCTGTGTTACTATAGGCGCCAGGAAGCTCTCGGTTTTTTTTTTGTTATGGAATCACCAAAGGATAAAGACGTGTTTGAATT
The DNA here is from genome assembly GCA_031001745.1 of Hartigia nigra. NCBI lineage: Eukaryota > Metazoa > Arthropoda > Insecta > Hymenoptera > Cephidae > Hartigia > Hartigia nigra. The sequence continues at coordinate 42,708 of JARPRG010000374.1, forward strand.
GAGCAGACCCTGGAGATGACGTCTTGGATGGTAGCGAGCTTCCAATTTATATATTTGTACAGGTGTCAGAGTTATATCTCATTGTAGCTGTAGGGGATCATCGCGTGGAACTGGGGTACATAGTAGCGCATAGTAGCATATAGTAGCATATAGAAGCGCGTCGCTGAGAACGGGAAGGATACGGCTATTGATTTCGATCGCAGTCGGTAAATGCCGGAAGTCCATTCTGTGCATCGGACAGAGAGAGAGAGAGAGAGAGAGAGAGTGGGTGTGAAATGTCGAGAGAGAAAAGGAGTGAATACTCCAGAAGCAAAAGAGACAAGTGCAAGGTAAAGAGGTGTAGGTGTAAGATGCCAAGCGAGTCGTGCAATCCCTGTATCCCACGAGCCTCTCTACCTGTACGCGTTCATAAAAACGAGGAAAAAAGAGAAGAAATAAGAGAGATGGAAGATGAACCCAGAGATTGTCTTGATGGAAGACACAAAGTAAGCGTGGAAGCCGGGTAAATGGTTCGTATGCTATTGGTAGCGATCAGCCACGGGCTTTACCGGTAATATGTAATACGTACACAGTTACGTATCAACGTTAGACTAGGTGGCCGCCACCCACGCTGTTTTTGAGCTGCCCGAAGAGGATCGAAAATGAAGAAGGGGCATGAGACACGATGGAGGTGGAGGCAATGCAGTTAAAGCAGACAGGGAAGTTACATATACGAGTAGGTATAAGCTATAGGTAGCAAACTAAAAGGCAAGGGAGTTGCCCCCCCCCCCCCCCCCCCGAGTAATGCACGGCGATGTACGTACGCGTACGACAATGCCGGTCTCGTACAATGAGAAAGGAGGAGCATTGAAAGGCAAATGAGCCTTCGGTTTCTCGCCTCTTTGGGGCTCTTTCTATTACGCACCCACATCCGCTGCCTTTCAAGTAGCACCCCAAACACGTTACGCAAATTAATGCCACGTTAACACGGCCTTTTTCGGTTGACCAGCCGAAGGAGTGTCAGTATTCGGAGGATCATTTTAATAATGATTTATCGCCGCTCGACGAGGCTAATTATTTACCAGCGAGCACAATGCTGCCGGGCCTTTTTACACGCACGCGCTCTCTTCCGTGGCTATAACTATACCTGCCTGCCTACCTACCTGACTGACTGACTGCCTACATACCTATCTGCCTGCCTGTCTGCATTCACAAGGAAAATATATTCGGGGAAGCCGAGTCGAAACGGAGTCAACCTGCGAGACGCCCTCTATGAACTTTGACACCATGTCGAAGGTATTTAAACGCGTCGATCTTTAGTGTCCTTTTTATTTGCCACCTTCTTCATAATCCCTAATACCGTGTCAACCCCATTTGTCCCTAAACGGCCTTATGGCCTTATATTCAATTACGTTGACGCGCTTTCAATCCAGTTCCAACAGTACAACGACACTGTTTCTTTTTGGTAACCTTATTGCTTTGCTACCTATACCTTTTGCTCCTTCGACTAGTTTTGTTCTTTTAAAAATTTAATTACGTACTCCTCATATGGCCACGTGCGTACAGGTGGCTTGGGAGGCACCAACCATCTGAGATCCTTGATGCTTCTTGGCGATTGGGACCCTCGCTGCTCGTGCTCCTTTTTTATTCTTGAAATCCCAACGAAACGTCAATCTATCTGGCGATCTTCTGGCAGCCTAAAGAGAGACACAAGAAATACATGCTCAATGGCGAATCGATTAGGACGTCCTTGTTATATTAACCTCTTCTTTTTCCAGATTCGACTTCAGTCTATTTTTTTCACCTTCTTTCCGGAACGGGACGGAGGCATAAATTTCCCCAAGCGTTCCACCAAGGCGCCGTTCGGTCGTTAAGGAATTAATTATACAAGATTCTCAATGGCTAGGGACATTCAAATTCCAAACTCGTGCGCGTATAACGATTCTGACTATTCCACTCGCCATTCATTCGGTTTTTCTTCACTTTCCTATGATTCACGGCTCCTTCGTTTCTTTCTTTCATTTTCCTTTTTTATATTCTCTCATTTTTTTTTTTTCTTTTCTCACCCCTTATACCTGTTTGGAATAATTTCTATCATTACATTTTTTATTTTAATTTTAGTATGGCAATGAGTATTGTTACAAAAATACCATTTCTCTAGTTCTAATAATTGCAAACAGTACCTCTTAAAAATGACTTTGCTGACACTGTTCATCTTCTGAAATCCGTTTATTATTGGGCTGAAGTAGTAATATTTGATAGCTAACAGTGCCTCCTGATTATTTTAATTAGGTTTCTGATTAATCGGTCGTTTGCATGCTACGCAAACCCACAGAGTTACAAGTTTTACGAACGGCTTCATACTCGTCAATAGGTTATTATATTCAGATTCACTGAACCTTTGCACTTATCTTGTAATATAATTAGCAGCAACGATGCCCTTGCCCTATGTACGACTATGCTACACAATTGTAATCCGTTCACAACTGGAATATGTCTGAGACAAATATGTATAATTTTCAGTGCGAAAAAATCTCTTTATTTGCCATACAATTTATTCATAAATACTATAAAGTTTGATATGAATCTTATTAGGAGTGCTGTGAATATCATTGCATTTTTGTCAGGTACACGGTGGAAAAAAGATCCACGATATTCGCAATACTTGTCATAATTTTAAAACACAATCTATTAGTACAATAACACTAAATTCTTCAGAGAACTATTAAAAGCCACCTGGAGCTTGGCGTTGAACTGTTTTTTACGTCAATTGTGTTCTTCAGTAATGCGGCATTATTGCCAGTCGGTAAATGTTGAAGAATATCGTCTTATCCGACCCTTGGTAATAAATAAGAAGTCCGGAGTCCTCTTAGTTAAAAATGTCACGTATTAAAGGAAGTTAAACGCGGAGAAATTGATTATCAATTCTTTCAATTCATATATATGCATTCCGATATTAAACATATTTTTGAGAATAAAAAAATATTTCATAAAGTAGCCTTTTAAATACCCGGTATCTACTAATAATTAGGTGTACGATAGCATATGTATAATTCTTGTCTAATTGGATATATCCAGTTTTGTGCACATGATTTTTCCTGATCATGCATCAGAAGAACACACATGTAAATAGTTGTAAGCGACATATTCCGCACCTGATATTACAAATTAAATCTTTCATAACTGAATACTCGCACAGTTACCATATGGAAATGTTACTCTGGTATGGTAGAAACATATACAGCTGTTTGACTTAAAATAACAGATAAGACTGTCATGCGAGAAAAAAGAATTATACATTCGTTTGACAAAAATGATACTCGAATACGGGTTGATGAGGCCTTTTCCTAAATTAATAGCATACGTGAGCGCCACACCAGATGGTATACGCTCAAAGTACAACAATGGCGGTATATTTAATTCTGCAACAATATTCCTTACAAAAGTCTTTACATTGCAAATTAATGTCAAATAAATTATCGCGCATTACTAACGTGAAAATTATAACCTCGGTAAGATCTTTTTCTAACGCTTTTCCTGTTCACTGACTATTAAATAGATGCTTTCAATCGGCGGCGATTCGGCCATGTTTGCACGACATGGTCAAACAGTCGCCAGAACTCGTGGCGACTTTTGACCGAACTGTGATAGATGAGTCTTTATCAGTCTGATTACTGATAAAAGACTCACTTGTCTTCACGCTTTGTAAAACACTTGTCAGTTGACCATCATCAGGAGTGCCAGAATTTTTTCTTCTCTTCATTTATTACTCAAACTCTACAGAAGAAGAGTGTACAGTATGGCATCCCAGGTTGGTATTTCAAACGTTAAATTGCAATAAGATTATATTGAGAATTCCAAACACCCGTTAGAATTCCTTGTTTTCAGACATACGAATTTAACGTAGAAATGACCTGCGGTGGATGTTCTGGAGCCGTCGAAAAAGTTCTTGGAAACAAATCTGGTGAGCCTTTTGTGACATTAATGAAAATATTTTGTAATACATTGTACGATGTGAAAATATAACTAACGTAGTACAGCATACACGTTTCAATGACTTTGGCGGGTTTTTCTTAAATCTGTTCATCTTTTTTTAGGTATCGAGAACGTGAAGATTGATCTACCTGCTAAAAAAGTCTATGTAACGTCCACTCTCTCCTCTGAAGAAGTTTTAAGTTACATTAAGAAAACTGGCAAAACATGCTCCTTTGTGGGTATGCAAAATTGAATCTTCACTCTGCTTAATCACCATATGGCAGCTTCTTATTTTTTTCCTAAAAGATTTCTTTGAAAATATATTTTCTGTTTATTATACATGTAAATGTTATAATGTAGATTCTGTACTTGTTAATTAAATAAAATAAGCGTACATTTGTAAAAGTTTTTCATTAATTGAAGAGTCTGTCACCTTATTACTGCCAAATGGAAAACCCAATGGGACAGAGCTCTATGTATCAATAAGATGAATAAATCTATTTTAAGAAATTACAAGATCCTTATCTACTTATCATTAGCAGACAAGTATAAAATCATGTAATAATACTGAAACATTATTCAGATAATGTTGGTAGTTTTTCCGACTACGTGTCAGGATTGTTTTTTTAACTCATCCTCTACAATACTTAATCGCTCTTCCAAGAGCATCACTGTATCGCGTAGAGATTCCACTTGCTGACTAAGTGCTTCCACAATGCTGCTTGTTTGACTAGGTGAATGTAAACATGTACGAGATGGCGACTCAGGTAACTGAAATTTTGCAATATGACCTCTTTCAAACGGTCTCTTCTGTCTCATGTTGATAACTTCCACTGGAACATCTCCTGGTAAACTAGCAATAGGACCTTGACAACGTTTAGCCTCAGGAAAAATGTCTAAATCCAATTCGTCTACGGACTGCACTGGAGACTGCTTCTAAAGATAAAAAGTTTAACTTAAAATATTTATTGCCTGATACGTTACATACTAGTAAGAGTTTACCTTTATTGTTTCTGGTTCTCTAATATCATCATAATCAACTTCAAGAGGTTTGGAAGGACTGTTATCGCGTTTTGATTTAGTAGTTTTTGAAGATATCAATTGTCTGGGATGCTTTCTTGCGCGATCATCTTTGTCGAAATTGGATTTCCATATTAGTAGTTGTCGATCAGCTCCTCCCGATGCAAAGAAATTTCCATCACCCGAAAATGCTAAGGATGTTACAGCCGAACAATGTCCTTTTAACGTGTAGATGGCACGACCTTCTAATAGATCCAATATCTGTTGTATGGAAACTTGATGTAACTTGAAATTATTACATACAAAATTTGTACATAAGTTGTTCGAAGCAAAGGTACCTTTATCGTAGAATCTTGAGAACCGGTTAATATAAAATTTCCATTAGGATGAAATTTGGCCTTATTTACTACACCGATGTGTGCTGCATAATGCTGATGTAAGGAGTCTGTTCTAAGATCATAGAGTTTTACGCAACCACCTACATTAGCCGATCCTATTGCAGCTCCACTTGGATGAAACTCAACATCGACTGCGGGACCTATTTTAATATCACTATATTGTTTAAAACATAACCAACTTAATATTGTTACATTCTATACAAACCTTTAATCTCATTAAATGTTTTTATACACTGTCCATTTCCTGTATCCCATACTCTGATGGTTTTATCATCGCTGCATGATACAATGAGACGTCCATCTGGGGAAAATTTTGCTGACCTTACCCAGTTTGTGTGATCAGTAAACGATGCAAGGAATCTTCTTCTACAAACCATCCAGACCTTAATGCTCTTATCATCAGAAGCTGTCACAAGCTGTAATATGTAATGAATTCCAAATGGAAAATCAAATTTATAGAAACTAATTACATTTGTTAGATCATACCACGTTTCTATAAACCGACCCTCTGTCCATCCAGACTAAATTGTACAGATCTCACAGCTCCCATATGTGCCCTAAAATCCAAAGATTGTCCCCGAATTTTTGGGACCCATATTCTCACAGATCGATCCCTAGATGCACTAGCTATAACTTCTCCAGATGGAGAATAGGCAACATCCAAAACTATATCTTTGTGCGCATAAAATTTATATGCACGCACAGATTCGTTGAAATTCCATACCATTAAGGTACGGTCAAGACTGCTAGATGCTATTTGGTTCGAATTTGGGTGAAAAGATAAGCCAGTCAGAGTGTCCTTATGTCCTTTGAAATGTCTCTCCACTGCTGGATCGCCCGCAACGAGAGACATTTTCTTATCTTGATTCGTATTTTTGCCTCAACAAAATTCTTACGGTTTTAAAACTTCTGGCAATTTCAATTCTTGCTTGTCCAACTCCAAAGCATATCACTTCAGTTTCCTCAGTAGCCTCCTTGTCACTATATCAGTTTGACAGTTGCGCTTCGTTCAAAAACACTACTACGTTAATCAAGATTCGAAAACAAATTTAACAGCACCCTCAATATTTACAATTTCTATGTTTCCACCGTGCAAGATTGACACTGAACTAACCAATAAATAATGAGATTTGAGCGGAATAAACTAACATGATTGGTTAATTTTATTACAACTCTTCATTGGAAAAACATAGCAATGTCAGTCGGACACCATATAGGTGTAAAGAGAAGGTTGAAAAACTACTTGTTTTTTTCTGAGCACATATTAAAATTTTCTATTATATATATATATATATATATATATATATATATATCAAACTTGCACTAAATAATTTAATTTATATTTAATGCATAAGCCAAAAAAATCACTTTCATCTGGTCTCATTGTAATTCAGGCAACAAGAAAGAGTAAGCAATATTCATTTGACATGCTATTAATTTAACTTTATTTGAATCACTTTTTTTTGTTGTTATGAGAACAGCTTAAAAACTAGTTGAACATTTACACAGAGTATGATAGTAGGCTAGATAGCAGGTTTGAATTAGATCTTTATTTGGAAGATACATAGGTATTGATAGGATAGTTGAACGTAACTGTAGGTGTGAAAAAGGAAATAGGTGATCAAACACAAAATGTACAAACGAAATACAATACGGTACTTTTTCTTTTTCTCGTCACTTATTTGGCGATACATGAGAGCATGGCTTTCTCAGTGGCGCACTAAGCAAAGGGCTGGGGACACACCTCTCGCTGGAATTCTAATCAATAGTAATTGTACATTCGACCTCGACTTACATGCTAAAGCTTCCACATTTCTCTCGCACTCATTGTTCCATTTAAAAAATAATATTTCATCATCTTTCTGTGCTTCTAAGGAAATCAGGTAAACAGTTTCTCCGTAAATTTGACAGTTGCACGCACAACGGTCCGCGTCGTTTGCTCGACATTTCACCGCACCGACAAGGCCTTCTTCAGAATAAATCTGGATCCGGCGAAAACGGGGAAGCCGAAGGCACGCAAAAAAAAACAATAAAGAGCATAAAAAGATGCAAAGAAACTAATAATAATCCACTACGAGATTCACTCGACGCATCCGCGTAGAGTTCGATATTTCTAATGAACTTATCTAACTATGTTCATGGACACATTTAATTCGTCCTCGTCGACTAATTGACAGTGAAATCGCAAAGCCTGGCATTCAGGATTTCGTTGTGTGAAGTTGACAAGAAATAACTGGAGATAAATGACACTGAGTAAAACGGAATAAAGATAGAAGCTAGAAATAAAAAAAGATAATGTAAGATACTATTGTAGTCCTCCCTGTTCTCCGGTATGAAACTATTAGAATTCCGCCGGTGCAGAAGCCGGAAAACGAAGTGGCGGTTGTGCAAGTCGCTTACTGTTATAATCACCTTAATCGATATTTTATTAAACATATTCGTGTTTCTGCCTGTGTGAATACGTTTTCAAATGTAAATACTTAAAATGTCGCTGGTATCGTGTATGTCTCTTATGGAAAGACATGTAACGCCCTCTCTACGTAACTGTGTCCATGGTGTTATTATCGCGTAAACTGTCGTAAGTGTAAGTTCTCATAATCTTTTTTTTTTGTATTTTTTTATAATAAAATTATTTTTCTAATCTTTGTCGATCAGCTGTTGTTGCCCTGTGAAAACTGCCTTCTGTCACAACACAATAATACTTGCGTGGCGGGTTGATATTATTTCAGAATTTGGCCGATCTTGCTTTGCATTAAAGATGCTTTAAACACCCTCGTTTTGCCTTTTCTTTTCATCATTACTTTTTCTTGTGTTTTCTTCTTTTTTTTCTTTCTTATCTTTTCATTATACTGTTGTTTATCGTCAACCGTTCATCGATAATAAGAATAGTACTCTTTTCCTTTTTATTCTTGTTCGGTTAGTCCTGGGGAGACCAACTTCAAATACTAAGGTTTTTTTATTCACATCGCGCGTTCAATGGCTGCGCTTTTATGAAACACTCTAGGTTTGGAGAACTGGCGAGTATCTCGAACTCATAACGTGACCCCTGAAGTTTAGGCGTACAGTCTCCTAAAGGTCTAATTGAACAAATTTTACGAATCAGCCAAAAGCGAGAAGAAATATCGCACGACATGAAAAATTAACGCGCACAACTTTGTATTCCCTGGATGACGACGCCATGTATCGCACCGCTCGAGAATGCAACTGTAAGAAAAACTGTAACACTCATGTCATCCGAGTTTTTCTCACTTTTTTACCAATACTCGGGCCCGGCTACTCTTATCGTTTGATGCAAAATGCCAATTTCGCGTGCGCTATATTATTTTACGTAGAACATCGGGTCCTTATCGTTTTCCCGAATGATTATATGCCCGAATTGTCGTTTTCGCGAAAATTCACATTCCCGAATGATTAATTTTAGTTATTAATTACTTCGAGAAGTTGTACATATTTGGGAAGCTGCTTTTTCGGAAAAACGTTGAATGTAATCATTCGGGAAAACGACGACTCAACCATATAATCACGCGGAAAAACAAATAAGGACCCACGATATTCATGACACATTAACAAACTAATGTCTTTCATTATCACGGATTCAACGTAGAGTCTTTCGTAAATGCGGATGATTGAACTATCATTGTATAGAGTTATTGATAAGATTTTTTCCCATTCTCATTATGATCTCATATAATGTGTTGCGCTCTTGCACGGTTGCATATTTTTTTTTTTACTGTTGCGTTTGGGGCTTACCGCGCGGTACGTAACCTCCGCGGTTTCCTGCCCTTTGTCCCCGGAACTGTCCACGACCACCTCTATCCATTCCACGATCACCACGTGAACCGCCTCTGGGACCACCGCCTCCTCTCTTGAAGCCACCGTTGTAACCAGCACTACCGTCGTTGTTATAATTTCGCTGTTGATAGCCATTCTGATAGTTACTGTCGTTGCGATAGTAGGTTCCTGGTAAGTAGTGTTAGAAGAAAGTTTAAGTTACTTATCGAAAGTTACGCTACGATACAGCTACAGCTTCAATTTCTTAAATTCTGTTTACCTTGACCCCCGCCGCGACCATTCTGCTGATAACCACCCCTGCCTCTGCCGTTGTAGCCATTGGAATTTCCACGTCTCCCTCCTCGACCTCGGTAACCTCCACGTTGCTGCTCGCCCCAAGGTTGTTGAGGTGTTTGTTGTTGAGATTGTTGCTGGACTTGAGATGGCTGCTGTTGAGTTTCAGTCGTATTCCAATCTGTTGCTGCACCCTCGGAGAGCTGACACCAATCAACAGATTCCGGTTGCTGTTCTAGTTCTTGTTCCCCGCTAGGACCTTCCTCCTGCGGTTGATCCTTTCCTTCCTGCAATAATATAATAACATTGTTTTTTATTTCTGTAGCCAAAGAACATAGAAATCCTTTTATTGTAATTAACGAAACTCACTTCTGTAGTCTGTAATTGGTTATCTTGATGTGGTGATTGCTCAAAGTTCTGTGGCTGAGATTGCTGGGTCATCGGTGGCACCTGAGGTTGTTGCGGCTGTTGCTGCTGGAATCCACCCGGGTGTTGAGGACTGTACTGAATATTTGGCTGCTGGTGAGACGGCGGCATAGGTATCGGTGGTGGAGGATTCGGGTTGGCGAATCCAGGAATGTGGGGCATGTCCTGCGGCGGCTGATGTTGATATATAACCTGCTGGGGTACAACGGTCGGGTTCGCGAAGTTCTGATTTGTGAAGGTCTGCGACGGAATGGGTGCATTCACTGTAGGAGGAATGTGAGATACGATAGGTGCCTGAGTAGTCACGTCGGGAGAATCCAGCTCAGATTCCTGGAGGAAGAAGAAATTCGGGGTTCCTATCACATCATTGATCCTGGGCACCTGTGGTGGCTGCTGTTGATTTGTCTGCTGCTGTTGTTGTGGTTGCTGCTGTTGTGGCTGCTGCGGTTGAGAAGGTACAAATCCAGCAGCATTCGTGTAAAAGGATGCTTCAACGGGAGCAGCAGCAGCAGCATGAGGAGGAATCGGTTGCGTAACGACTGGAATTGGTCCTGGAACTGGAGCCGTGCCGGAAACAGGAAGTGGAGTTACTTGGACCGGAAAGTTAGGAATGGGAACCATGGATTCTGGTGGTGGAATGTGTCTATCGGGACTATTGTAGTCCTCGTTAACGGGTTCCTGGACGGTGGCATCAGCAACCGGTGCAGCTGCGACGACCTCGGCGGCGACCTAGAATAAATATTCAACGTGTAATCAAAATTGTTAATTGCAGTCACCATTTATAATGAAAGACAATTTATCACCTCGGCTTGCGTTTCCACTTGGTGAACTTGATCAAAATAGCCACACTGGTTGATGGAAGCGATGATTTCTTTGATCTTGTTATACGTTGTTCCCACGACTTCTTTTTGCTTGCCATCTACAATAGCCACCAAATGTTCAGCAACCTTTTGCACTTGCTGAACGAAGGGCAGACTGCCCTCTGTTTGTTCGTGCTTTACTGTCACTTCTATGTAAAGATTGTCCAAGTATTTCAGATCATCATCAGTCAGTTGTATGGCGCCATTCGTTCCAGCAAGAAAATCCTCACGTGCAGCTTCAGAACCCATGTTTAACAATACATCTTGTATGATTAAAACTTCACGTATCTGAATAGAACCACAAAACAGAACATTTAGTAAATTAATAGAGACTGAGTAAAGAAGTAGTGAAGTATGATAATGGTATGTATTCACAATAAAAATCATACAATATGCAAGAATAAAATACGAAGTAATAGTATTCATTTTTTCTATAAATTTCAACAACTATGGGTTAAAGAAAAAAGCAGAAAGCAATAACCAATTTAATGTGTGAATGAACGAAATCATTGTTCTACCTTGGCAATATCCTGCTGCATCCTCTCGGCTGCCTCTTTCCTAGCCTGCTTCTTCTGCTGTTTGGCAGCATCATTCGCAATAACAATAATCTGCTTGCATAGCTCACGGGTAATATCCAGCGTTTGTTGCACTTCGTCATATTTAGCCACTGCCGTTTTTTGATCTTGATTCAGTTCCTTCCCATTTTTCTGAAGGTCTCTATACGACTCTAGCTTTCCCTGTGGCAAATATCATAATGTAATTATATATGATATAATTATACAAAGTAAATAAAAGTATAATCTCAATACATTCTAACAAAGGGGATATTGAAAAGTAATTAAGAATATAAATGATACTGTTTTATTAAATTTAATCATTATACAGTACAGTATATATCTATATCTTATCATTATACATATTGCAATTAGATACTATTCACTTCAAAGAGGAATGAGAAAGAATATGTCACTGCTTTGTTCTGTGAAAATTCTGAGCTTAAGAATTTTTAGCTATGACAACAGATATTTTATTGTATTGATAGTTTGATATTTCAAAACATAAAATTAAGCATTCAGATTGCAATGTAATCTTAATACTATGTAATATAACCTTCATTGAGGCTATGTTAACGAACGAGAATGAAAGTGAAATAAAGACAAAGCGAAAGAGCATCAATAGAAAAATGTGTAAGAGAAGTTACAAAAAATCATCAAAACGAGTTCACAGTAACGTGGAGAATTGATGCAGAAAAGGGACATGTCTCCTGAACAAATAAGACACATGGCTATAATTCGCAGTTGCAAAGGAAACTCCTTCTGCGTGATTAACCGCAGAAGCCGGTTCAACGTGTTGTCAGAACGTAGAGCGGCGTAAAAATATCTCACGTAGAAGGACCGCCATGACATCAGCGAAGCGATAGATGATTTAGAATGCGTATAGCTCAATAAATATGTCCTTAAAGTAATCATTTATCCTGAACGATACATTGAAATGTATTAGAGTATCAGAAATATGAAAATACGAAGTAAAATCAGCGAATTCCTTATGAATTTTCGGGTACGAGCACATGGCGCACAGCGGAAACATGGCGGACGTGGGTTGGAAGCCGCGACTGACAGATGTAAAAATGCCGGATTGCATAGTTCTCGAGATTACCCCGATCTTGATAATTACCTTGCGTTTCTCGAGATTCCGTATCTTGTGCTCGAGGACGATGATCGCTTGGCGTATAGGATCGACGGCCTCCGTAGAGGCCTGTTTCTCTAGTTTAGGGTTGGCAGAAGGCATCCTTCACGGGCAACAAACGCGAACTGGAATGGTAGGGAATCGCGTGTAATGGAGCAAGCGTGTAATGGACGACGCGTGCGCTGATCGCCATTACCAACCGATTCTCAAGCCCCACTCTATAGTTCATGCAGTCTACACGATTTTACATCATGAGGCTTCTACCGGTCATTATTGTCCTTTCATACCTTGCACCCTTAATTCTCTGGTACAGACACCAACCACTTGAAAATCGAAAAAAAGGCACTGGTCAATTTTTCATGTTTTATTTAAAAATGATTAATAAAAACATAAATTATGCCAGTAATATTCCGCTATATATAATATAATATTTATATTTTGATCATATCCTTTTTCTTTTATTCTTATCTCGATGATTATAACAGAAAATACTGTAATTTCTTCGCTCTATCGACAAAGGATCATTATTACTGTCATATCGTTCGGCTTCAAATTAATTTCCAATATGGATAAATGTACAATGGGACGAATAAACGCATTGTCCGCTGCTTTCTCGAATAAAGTATAACAATTAATATTAATAGTCTCGATCTATATAATATCGTTGACAATAAATGTGTCGTGTAACAAAGAAGCTGCTGTATACGGGAACTCACTATCAAATAAATAAAATAAGTAGTAGAAACGGACTTTTGTACTTTTAAACTAAGAAAGAATTGCGTCTCCTATTTCTTCATTCTTTATACAATTTTGTAAGGAAAAGTTTGTTGGTCGTTTAAAATAATAATGACATTCCCGTAAACCGCAACTGGCTGCTAACGCGATATGAACTATTGCATGGCACATTCCCTAAAATAAAAAAAACATCCTCTCTCATAGCTGCATATTTCCCTTTATTGTGTATGATGTCAGTGTGTCCAAATGCCCGCATTTTAGGTTTTTAAGGTAATATCTCGCTTCGACAATTTATAATACAAATCGACATTTCCTCCTGATAATTATTTAGTACAATAGAATTTCGTCTCGTTGCGCAATATTATTAATGATGTCTAAACCCTTTGGGGTTGCGCTGAGCGACGTCCTCCACGCGGTTTCGTCCACTCCGCTTAATATATCTTTACAATTTACAAATATAATTTGATACATCGTCATCGAAAAATACATTCGCGCCACACACGCATTATCACCACTCGTCTTTAGAGATATCTTCGTTACCTTTCTTTTTCTCCCTACAAAATCTGGAAACAGGTCAAAAACTTAAACGGCTCATGTTTCTAAACAATAGTTAATAATAATATAAAGACAATAATGATAGTAATAATTAATAATATATTGCCTAAAATATGTAATGGTTGTGTTTCCTTCATTTAATGTACAGCAAACTGTTAGTGAATATCACTTTATCTCTAAATCTCTATTGCCTACTGGAAAGTATCTGTAGAAGCTAACACGTTATGAGCGGAAAACATTATAAAATTCCTAACATTCTAATGTCGGTGGAAGATGAAACGAAACGCATTCGCTTTTTTATCTAATGAGAATTTAATGCTGATTGTATTCGCTCAGTTATCAAACACTAATCATCATAGTCGTCATCATTAACGCGAACAGTCATTAAAAGACATTTGTTTGAAGGAAGACGTCATCTGACAAGTCAGGAAACGAGTATTATTATTATTTCTTTGTCTTCAAAAACAAACAATGAAACAGGCATCGCGAGCCTTTCCAAAACATTATCGTCCATATCAATTTTGATAAAATAAAACAAGAAACATGCAAATCAAAGTAAACACAATAATTTTTTAAGATAAATCACAGTATGCACGTTCAATAACTTTTCATTCGTAAAGCTTTTCCAATTAAAATGAAATCTCATATTCATTGAACTTGAATTTTTCCTAATAAGGGATCGATCCAAAATAATTCTAATCCAGATGCTTTAAAATGTACTGCTCATCCGCGCCAAAAAAAAATATTAAAATCATTTATGCTTCCTTCTAGCAATTAACTGATGCAAACTGTTACTCTGGAAGATATTCATCAGACGATTTACATTACTGATTATGACTTCATAGCAAGAAGAGATGGAGATAGCCTAGATCATTTTATGCAAGAAGGAACGATTGATAATTTACGTTTAAAAAAAAGATTATGACGAGCAGCTGTCTCAATTAATCAAGGGACTGCTTCAAGAGAATGAAGATGATTTTAATTTTGACAAATAAGGGATTCTTGCAAAGCAACATAGAATGCAATTTTTTTAATTTATTTCAGTAGATAAAAGTATTACTCTGCATTATATTGAAACCATTTCTCCATGAATTCTCAATATAAAAAGTTACATTTATCCAGGCGTGTAAAATAAAATTTTCTACAATCTGCATCGACAAATAGTAGAAACAAAATCAAAGCGTATGAAGTTCTTTGTGAAGACAGTGATTTCGCGTTCTTGCTAAAACTAATTTGTCTTGAGAGAAAATCTGAAGGCGAATTTTCATTTCATCTCTCATCGTAATTAGACTTTCGTGCCTATGCTGTGATGTATACGTATGTAACACAAAAGAAAATGGCCATCATGCCACGTCAATTCTAGCTCTGCAGCAATAGCATGCCCACGCCATCTTTAAATTACTATTGTTATCTCATTGAATAACGTGCCCCAAACAACTATATTCCACTGTCTCTTCTATTCTCTCAAAATGTCTTCTCCGGCATTCAGCATCACTCTCCCACTTTGCACGATACAATACTATATTCATATGTATATATATATTTTTTGTTTCGATTATGCTATTCGTAATGGCAAAACTTGGGCATCATCTCCTAAATCACTATACCATAGGTGAATATGTTACATATGTTCGATGCGTACGCATCTTCTTGCATTCCATCTTACTTACCACTATACGTCGCCTACTACTTACCACTATAGCTACAGCATCTTCATAATTACACTTTTACTTTAACGATCTTCCATCGCTATGTAATTCGCGCATTTTTATTTATTTTATCGAGACCGTTTACGAGCACACGCATGCGCAAAATTTGTTCACCAGTTCAATTAGCAGATAATTATCCTTGAACTTAATTTTTTTCATAGTTTTGCGAGCGTATACATTATCACTGGGTTTCTTCTCGTTTTTCGTTCATCCTTCCCTCCCTCCCAAACTCTTCTCTTTCTATTGAGAGGGTCGCGGATGGTCGAAAAGAAACGTATATTAGTCCACGTCACGTTTGCCGTTATGGCATACGATTCTAACGATCGTTGTAGCACCACTAAGACGGCACACTGTCCATTTGTATAGTGCAGGCTACCGCTTGCGAATCGATCTCCGCGTTTAGTGTAGGCACCTGTGATTCGGAAGTGTTGGCAGGTCCCTCGTTTCTTTGTTGCGTCGAGACGCTGGCGTTTGTTTCGCTAGCTGAACTCGTTAAGGCCGAAGATATTGCCGAAGGATTTGTTTTAGATTTGACCTGTTGCTCCATATTGTCAATTTCAGCCCATATTCCTCGCACCTCCTTAAATAGCTATACAAATATTTCATACAATAGTTATCTATTCTACGTCACGTGAATTAGGTACTAATTTTTTAAATAACCAATTAACGTACCTGATTCAGCCATGCTTCGTCAGCTAACAATTCGTTAAGTATTATCGTGGTGTCTTTGTGAGGATCAGCGAGTCTCTTGTCCGCGACTCTCCTCGCACATTCTAGGAACATCAGGTACTTCTGATGCGCTACTTTATTATAAAGAGCCACCTTCGCTTGACATACTCGACATAACAGGAAGTCCTGAAATTTGACAAAGTGTCAGACTCTTTGAGGATTCATTTTAAAAGTATACCTCTAGAGGTTTTTATACCTTTTCCTGTGGCACTCTAGGATCAGGCGGAGAACCTTCCAATGTCGTACAATTGTACGGTTGTCCATAGAGCAACACTCTTGCATGTATATTGGTCTGCTGACAACCAGCGCACTGTTTCCCTTTAGACTCTACCGCTGGTAAATCCTTTAAAACGTTCAGACATGGCCAGGTAGATATCGCAGTCACAACGTTGGGACGCCATTTCGTTGTTGCTAGTAAGCGTCGTTTTCTCTCTTCCGTTACTTCGTCAACGGTCTTCACGTTTGATAGGAAATAATCATCTAATGCGACATGAAACAGCTATTAGTATTCACTCGAATAACACTGATATTTTTTAATGCTAAATAGACACTCACCTTGTTCCTGAAATATTTCTGTAAGGAAATTTGAATCTAATGCCTGCGAGATCAATGTCTGTATATACACTTCAAAGTTGTCCTGATATCTTTCCGTATCTTTCATAGATTTATCAATACATTCGCTAAAACGATACAAATGAAAATATTTTATTAGATGCCGTTTAAAATACTTATTTCTTTATTAACTAAGTGTATGCCAGTAATTGTTTTACCTGTTATCGAGAATCATTTCATCCCGTGAAAATTCGACAACCGTTTCCATTTTACCCTGCTGCCAAAACTTTACTGGCACCTGTTGATATATGTGACGATTCTGTGGTGCCCAGCCAGAGTACTGTCAACAGAATAGTAGTGCCCAATGCAATACATTAATATTGCCCGATATGCAACAACATTAATATTCATTAAGGACGAATGTTTACTTACCGTAGATATGTTTCTGTACAATGTTTTTCCATTTGATTGAAATGGTTCGTATTTCTGGAGTAAAGTCTTGCCGTCTATTCTCCATAAAGGAGGAAATTCCTCCTGTAGGTCAGCCTTAATCACAACGAACTCGCCAGACTGCGAAAAAACAACAGGAAGACAAATCGTAAGTCAGAATATTTTATGAGATGATACATTAGACGAAATAGGCAGGTGAATGTCAGCTGTATTCTTTTCTTTACTGATATCGAATTAAAGTAGTTGTTCTGTAAGAAAATCTTCGAAATTGTTCATACTATTCTGCATGCAACGAATATACATCTATAGACCTCTATAACCGTGCCGTTATCGTTAATATGAAATTCTATTATGCAAATACTAATGGGTATCCCAAGAGGAGGGAAGAAGGACGAACACAAAAAATGAATGAACAAACCTTGAATGGCGAAATGTCGATATCCTCGTCACTCGCAGATGCTATAACCTTTTCGTCAATTTTACAAGTCATCTTTCCGGAGCTATTCGAGTTTTTCAAAGGCATTTCGTGCTTCTTTCTTACGGTTTTCTTAGGAACCATTAAATCGCCCGACGAGTAACCATCCTCGTCTACGATTCTTCTTGATTTTTTTGTAATGACCGGACGTCCTCTTTTCTTTCGCTTGTCTTCTTCGTCACCGAGCAACTTCGCAGCTGGCGTCCAGGCAGGATCTGAATCGGAATCGCCCTGCTCTTCATCATTATCAAAATAATCGATACCCTGTTGAAGATCTAGAAATTGTTTCACAGAAGTCTTCTCCTTGGCTTTCCTCCTGGACGTCTCACGCCTCGGTGGCAGTAACAATGGATCCACTGTAAATGAGAAATGTTTGTTTATTAGATTTCACATTTCGGTCTCTATAGCATTTTTATATGTTTAGAAAATTATGTCAATCACCTTCTTCAACCTTCTTTGAGGACTTTCCCATAGACGTAATAGCAGCAGCTTCTGCCGCTGCCGCTGCTGCAGCCTTTCTTTTCCTATCCGTAGGTCCACCAGGTTTGATTGGTCTACCTTTTCTAGATTTTCCTTCCGACTTCATGGAATTATCCGCAGTACCAGTGTTATTAGCACTAGGTGTTTTCTTTTCAGGCTTCTTAGGCGGAAAAGGAAAATCATCATCGCTAGTGAAACCATCGTCGCTGGAGTCAAAGCTATGTTTTTTCCTTTCCTTTGGTAGAGGAAAGTATCTAGGGTCATTAGCGTAATCAATTGTAGGAGTCTCTTTAGGTGGTGCTGACTTCTCTGATTGACTTTGTGTACTGTCACCGTTAGTTGAACCATCATTAGGTTTACTAGGCTCCACAGGTATGTAAGGTTTAGACCTGTTCCACGTTGCTTTTCTTCCACCACGAATTGCTGGTGGTGGTGAAGGTTCCCTCTCACCCTGTAGAAACTTTAGATAACTCGTCATAAAACCAGAATTAGGGTCCTTAGCAGGTCGCTTCAAATCCTTATTGACTTGATTTCTGGATTGCAAAGGTTGTTGATTCTGCTGAAGGTAACCGAGCTCTTCCTCGATATTGGGAACAATTACCTTGGGCTGATCGTCCCTTACTTCTTGATTATAATTCGAATTCTGATTACCAGTATTTTCACCAAATCCAATAGGCGTAATTTCCACTGTTGACTGGAATTCATGGGCATGATGAGGATGATGACCCGGAGGTATGTGAAATGCAGGGAAGTATGGTATAGGTGGTGGCGCATGATGATGGGGTACCATAAGGGACTGATGCTGATGCATGGGATTGCCAACAAAATTAGTAGTATGATGTAACGTGGATTGCGAGCTGAATGCACCGGGGGCACCAGAGAATATTTTCGAAGGTGCTGGCGCCAGATTCCATCTCTCAAAATCAAAATATCCATTTTGTTGCTGCTGATTAGCATTGTGATGAGCTGGTGGTGGTATTCTGCTCAAGTATTCCATCGTTGCCGCTCCAGCAGCAAGATCATTCAAAGAAGACCCATGCCCACCCTTCTCGAAACTCTTCCTCTTCTTGTTAACGCTATCCACCTTACGTCTGTCTTCGACTTGCTTCTGTTGCTCGTTAACTGTATTAGGCGCAGCAGCTGCAGCAACAACTGCGGCAGCAGCAGCAGCAGCCTGTTGCTGTACTTGACACGAGCCTTGTTGTAGTGTTTGCAAATTCTTAACTATGCTCATAGGATCACCTCTGCAACTACTGAGATCCTGTAACGTTACTTGGTTCGAGTCAAAATAACCTTGTTGTCTCTCAGAAATGTTCAAAACTCGTTGCGCTTGTTGCTGGCCAGGTAAAGTCTGAACATTGATTTCAGCATTGCTTGTATAAGCCGAGACTGCAAATTTTCTGTTTGCGTTCGTTTGTCTGCTATCGTTTTCCCAACAAACTTGTTGCTTAGGCGTCTGTGTAAACTCCTGATGCTGTTGCTGCTGTCTGTCGTAACTTCTATTCTCGGTAGTATAGGCCTTACTGTTTTCCGCGGCACCAAGTGCTCGTGTTATCACTGAAGAATAGGCTACCTGGCCTTGTGAGGCCGGTCTAGGAACAGTTACATCAAGTGGTGATGGAGGAGTCATTTGTTGTTGCACTGTTGCTTTATAAGGTGCACCACTCGCACATTGATTGCCGTTCTCTCCGTGTTGCTGGAGCGGCGATGGAGAAGACATGGTTGCCATTGGACTGTTGTACATAGGATATGCTGGACTGGGTACGTGTCCCAAGGGACTGGCTTGTGAATGAGCTTGCAGCGGACTGGGTCGCCTAGGAACGACTACCCCACAATCAGGTCCATTTTGTGTGGAAGTATTCGATGAGTACGCGGAATCCGTGGAAGTCGTTGATTTCGATCTACCTGAATGATGATACTCGGAATCACTAGCTGAGCCTGCTGAGTAATGTCTGTATGGTGCCGTTTGCTGCTGCTGCTGCTGCTGTTGTTGCTGCTGCTGCTGTTGTTGTTGCTGTTGAGTTAACACGTGAAATTGCTGCTGTTGATTGTGTTGTTGTAGGTTAGTATTAGATGATGTTCTTTGATTACTTGTCAGTTTATTGTTTGTATTATTGCAATTAGTAGTGTTGTTCGTGGCAAAGTTTAAATTACGGGAATCCATTATAGAAAAGCTAATTGGTGATGACTGACTATTTTCATGGCCTGGTTCAGTTCTTCTGTGCTCATTATGAGCACTTAACTCTGGATAGATTTTTGTTTGCGCTTTTGTTTGTATTGCTTGCTGTGTTGCGGAGGACGCTTTTCCTGGTGGCGATGCAAAACTACTATTTCTAGTGGGTTGCTTATCCTGGATTTGAGTTGGAGCTGTTCTGACTGACACGTTTGCATTAAGGAAAATCGAGGCCGACGATGATGTTGACCTGGACGGTGGTTGAGGAATTCTATACTCCTTACTCGGTGTGGTGACGATGCACGATTGCTGATGCTGCAGAGACGTCTGAACTTTCGCATTTGCACTTTGGTTTGTATTACCCGTTGCGTAATTGCTTGTTAGGGTCTCTGAACTAAAGGTTGTTGGTACTTGTTGGAAAAATGTTTGGCTCGTATTGGCGGCTGTGGATACGACAGGCTTTACTGTGACTGTAGGAGATTGCGGCCTCACGCTGACTGTCTTCTTCGTATCCGAATAATTGGTGGACTTGAAATCAGCTGTAGTGACAGTAGGTGATGGCAATTGCGAATTGAGATTATTCAAAGTCTGCGCTGCTGCAAAGTGAGCATTGAAAGTATTCTCATATGCGGCGGTACCACTTGCTTTCGTGGACGGCGGTCCAGGGGATGAAGGTACAACACTCTCATGAGGTAATATACCAAAGGGACTTGGAAGCTGTGAATTATTTTGGTGCGTCCACGCCAGACTGGAAGTTGTTGGTGAAGATGCATTAGGTTGGTGCTCAAAGAAAGTAGCTTGATGCGTCGAACTATAATTCTCACGCAAGGTTGATATATCAGACTCTGTCGTGGAAGGTTGTTTGGTAGCAGCAGCGACCTGGGCCTGAGCCAACGCTTGTCTGTGCTGTGTGACATAGTGAGCCTGCTTTGGATTTGGATGATGAAACAGCGGCGAGAAGACGTCATAGCCCACCGGGGGTGGAGATAAAAACCCCCCAGGGTTGAACGGAGAAGGTTGACCCGCCAGAGTTGCGGTTGTATGTGCAGCCTGCAAAATTAGTTGCGATGTCGTCGTCGAAGGTACAGCTTGTGCGGCGGCTGTAGCCAGATGATGTGACACAAAGTCGCCACCGGTGCTCGGGGTCGTCGCTTGGAAGGTACTAGCAGCGCTACCCGCAGCCAAACGGTTATACGAGGCATACCAGGGTCCAACGGGATCCATTACCCACGCTTGGCACGAGAGTGCCTAGCCAACCTGGTCTGCGCTTTGCAGACTTTGCCTTGCAAGGGTGTCGCGGTGAGACGCTAAGTCGTGCATAACATAGTCTTTTAATTCTTAGGTTCGTTACCGATATCCACATATGTAGAATAAACTATTTCTTCCTTAGCAAACACATGGAAATCATCTATATTTCGTAGAACCGTAACACTGATTTCCAATGCAAGGAAAGCTGTTCCATTTTGTCCTGTAACATAACATACAAAAAATTTGTCAATTGCATTTGTCACACTGTATATTATTCAAATAAGTAATTTATAAAATTACAATTGAATTGAAATTAACATTTATCACATTAATTTTGACGACGTCTCTTCTCAAATCAATCATAATTAATTCGAATGAAATAAAATTCTATTTAAAAATCGTTACAAATTTTACGACATGGAATACACAAGATTTATATTAATACTCACCTGTGATCTTAATTTTAATTTTAATAAAAATATATAGTGCAATGAGTACATAGTGTGTATGTAACAAAGATTATTGAATAAAACACATGCAACATCAAAATGAACCGTAATAAACAAATAACGAGTTAGGCATTTCCTTAAATGATAAGACAGGCACGAGTCTTGAACGAAAAATAAAACGGCAATGTCATGATTTAAAATTGTTTAATCCAACTAAGAATTGAAACATAAATACCACATGGTCAATTGACATGATGGAACCACAATGCTCGCATTCCACAAAGGATCGAATAAACCACAACAATACCAAGTATGTGCAGAATATACCACCCCCTCCATTATTGACTAGACATGTACAGGGTGGTTGATGGAAAAAAAAAATTTGACCGGGAAAATGCCGGGAAAACATCAGGTACTAACAAAACCCGTACAAAATTTACTACGTGCCATGCCAGATAGGTTTAAGAAAGATAAATAAGGGGACCTGGTGAATCCTTTTAATACCATCTCCGAGAAACACCTCGCCGTGCAAGGAGACAGTAGCGAGCCGTACCGCGCGACAGGGCCGCATCTTTCTGACGATAAGACGTGCCACAGTGATGTACCTTTGATAGAATTACCTTGACAGTGAACAGCTGGAGGCCAGAGATACTCGTATTTGCACTGGATCCGGGATGGGGACCGATCTTTCAGCGGATAACACAGTAAATATGGCTACAAGTCTGCGATCCAACACACGGCACTCGGCACTGGTATTACAGGACAACACTCTAATCCTCACATGATTCGCAAAATAACGCTTGTGCACACTCGCGAGTATGCTAGGTGCGGTACTCGCATATACTCCGTAAAAATTAACGTCAAACGAAGCATTTATCGTGGGGATCCGCGAACAACGTTGCCCCAGAGTGCCCATTACAGGCTGCCATTTTGATCCGAGTCAACAATAGAGAGCGCCATCTATCGATTGGGGGGAGGGGGTACAAGCGGGATTTTTCAAACAATGAAGGGGAAAGCGTTTCTAGCGTTCCCTCTCCAACCCGGTCTATCCCACCCACGCCGGCAACACCAGGGCCGTATGTTGTGCGAGCACTTGGCTTGGGACACAAGACCTAACCAAAAGACGCTTTTTAAATTGTTCTTAGTTATTATCGAATAACGTTCTGTTGAACAAAAATTGTATGAAAGAAGTTACCATTTTACTCCTATAATGTATCTGCTATTCATGTTGATTAACTGAACCTTTCATACAATTGAATACGCACTACGATTTTCTAATTCCTTATTTCAAGATTTAACCTCGAACGGAACCTTGATATTAATGGATAAAGCATCGTCCCTATCTAACATTTAATCTTCATTCAGTACGCCAGTACAACCTGTTGATCGTCTGACAACGAACCCAACATAATTTCCATTTATTCTTTTAAATGACCATGTTTAATATGGGTCGTACGATATTTGCTGTTAATTCATAATCAATATTTATTTTCCTATTGTGTAGTATCAGCAAGATATTTTCGCACAGTGGATTCATTACGAAAGTGCATCATATGCAAGATCCCAGAATGTTTACACAAGATCCTCATTAATAAGTACGTACTACGATTTCCACAGGGCCCTTGAATAGCAAAGCATCATCCCTGAACAAGTTTCCCCACGATATATCCCAAGACGTGATCCCCACTGTAGAATCGAACTTTTCTGCCAAGAGAACAGGTAAAACGTAAGATGCGACCGGCGATCCGCGTGCTGGCTATTACAGTCGTATACGTGAGAGAGGTCTTGAGCTGATCGCGTGGTTCTTTCCCTGGTGGATGTGCATATCGCACATGTACCTATATATGCATGCACATGACTCCCTCATTGTAGAGAAGCTCTGCCGATTTGCCGGAGGGTTGAGAAATATGCATAGGCCGAACTGCTGAGCGCACCGTAGGGTCCCAATACACCCAATGCGTCGTCCTTGTCCTCATCTTTCTCGCTCTTCGTTGCTTGTCACGGCAAACCATCGGTAGAAGAGGACGACAGATCGGACCTATAGTGTGTATCATAAGGAGTAATGGCGGGCAGGGGGAAGTCCATTATTTCGATGAGAGAAAGGGGAACGTGTGTGCTTCGTGCAGTCCAGTACGAACAGGTTGCACACTGCTTCGGACGCCGAAGAAGCTTACACGATCAACCCGTTACTCTTCACGGACATTCCGTGATTCTCATCCGACCTTGGGGTGGTTCCAACCCATACTATCAACATCTTCCAGACGATTCTCTTTGTCCCTCGCCGCTTGGTCGGACTGACGAAATTTATTTTATTTGCCTTTTTTCTCCGTTTCTTTCTGTTCCTTCCACTCAACGCGCGAAATCACACCGACGCCTCGTACAGGAAGGCACGCTTCTTCCTCGACACGGTATAGCGGTGTCTTATGCGTCTTTTTTTAAGACAATTTTATACGGAGGACCTACCATTTCATAGCAAATTGTTATAAAAATGGAGTTACATGATTAGTTTAGAGGTTTATAGTTATGAAGTATCTGCTCATTGACAATAATAACATTTATTGCAATAATAATGTAAGAATATATTTATAATAGTAATAATGTTATGACTGGTGATTATGAATAATTCGCAATCGCGTTTTATTATTATCTGAGGGGAGGGGGAGGGGTTAGTCCATTTTTTTTCCAGAGATTGTAGGGTAGCGAGGGAATCTCACGTTTGAAACAACGAATTGCTGTGTTTATTATTAAGCTGTAAGAACGTGCTTTTCCTGTTTTTGATAAATGAATTAAGTGTTATGGGAATCTACCGAATTTCAAACGTCATGCACATAATCGCGGACGGTCCTCCTCCGATGATATGAGTGGAAAATAGGATTCAACGATTAAGACACTGAATTGAGTATATCGCAGTTGTTCTTGGAAGGCATGCTCGGTGCCACTGCGCTTTTGGGAATTTTCATAGGACATCGTTTGTCCTTGCTTTTCATTATTCTTCATCTTCATTTTAATCAAGGAGAAGGTTCTCGCCATAGAATATTTTCTTCGTGTAGTCGTAGTCGTAGTATTAATGTCGTGATGCAAATTCTGATGAGCTTCCTCTTTCAGCGTCCGTTTTGTATTCTAAAAAATGTTATTCAGGACTTTTGCATCGATTGTAGTTGATAGAAATCGAATAGACATGTTAAATTCAATCGGTGCAATAATCCTGAATAATCATTTAGAAGTAACCTTCTCCTCGTTTATTAAATCCTGCTACTTTCCTTCCAGAGGAACGCGAATCAGTATATGAACCGGCACATTATCACTTATAACGAAACTAAGAAACTAAAACACTTCTTACAATTAGGAAAGAAATGATTACAGTAACGTTAATTGATTAAACGTCGCTCCGACTTACACGCGCTTCGATTCTCTTCGTTTATGTTGGCGGATATGTCAAGTAATGAAATATCCATGAAATTCATGTAGAATGACATTTCAACAGGTGATTCTGAATAATGGCGATATCACAGTCTATGGTGTTGTTGAGTGACAATTTTCTTTCTTCTTTTTTAAATTACATATGTCCCCACGAATCTTTAAAAAGGAGTTTGAGAACATCGTTATGCATTGGTATTTACAAGAAAATGTATATGAAAAATAAAAAGTTCGGAGATATCTAAAAAAAATGCTGTTTGACAAAATCAATAAAAAATTTGGGGAATAGAAAGAAGAAAATAAAGAGACCTTTCATTAATTGTTGGACATTTTTCTTCGATAGCTATTCTCTTCCTATGTACACGGTCTCTGTGCACACAAGAAATGTCAGTTCTACCGCAAAATTTCATGGGAATCGCAGTTTGCAAATGAGAAAACCTTGTGGGCGAACGAAGCGACAGCGCGAGCTCTTGAAGGAACTAAATAAATTATCTACAAAACGTTTCTTACAAAAAATATAGAAAGATAAAAATCATCAACAATCTGTCATCTACGACCGTAGGGAGAATCCATGGGGAGAAGTTCACTAACGGGACTTCCCATTCGAAATCTAACAGATTAAATAATAAATAAGCAAATGACAATACGCTACAGCGCAAAAGGTACCTAACTCGACTTTACAGCGCAAAGGGTTACCTAACTCAACTTTGGCATTGGCGAGACATACCCACATTGATACCTAATTACGGTAACGTCGTAAAATGCAATATTCGTAGGATCGTCAATATTGCTTTATCTCTTATTCTTACTTTCATTCCTTTTCTTTTTTTTTTTAAAGTGACTCTTAACATTAAAACATATTAATTAACGGCTACCTCATCTGCATCTTTCGTTGCTGCCAAACAGCGAACTTCCTATACGCTGTGTTCAGCAACTGATTTAGATGGCTCGTTAAGTGTTGACTTACAGCTGAGAATTCTCTTTGGACACGATCCTGAATGCAGAAGGAGCAGAATGAATATATTAAATCTTTACTATAGTTTCAGAGTAGCATGAAAAACTTCTGAAAAAGTTAGTCTGGTGTGTCGTACCTCGAAAGGTTTAAGTTTGGCGGAATGAAACCTGTGTAAGGCCTCGTGCATTCGAATGGCCTTCTCTTCAAGTTGTGGTGTTGTCGGTGGGAAACTTCGCCAGAAATGCCTCAACAATTCACACGTACATACATAAACACTTCGTAATTCTTTCTCCAAGTCCTTTGGTATCAATTCTAACAATAGAGAATGTTCACTTAGAAAATTTACAATTCACAATTAACTTTTTATAGATTCCGTTGGATCTGTAAAATCAGATACTTACGACCAAGACTGTCTTCTCGAAAGCCTTTCATTAAGGCTCCACCGGGTGTTAATTCGCCCAGGGCTGAGACCGCAGCGGCCGGACTAACTAATGAAGATGCTGTATGTCTAGGTAAACTATTACCGCTAAGCCAACCGGCTGCTTCCCTTTTTAATTGAACCAAGGTAGCCTGAAGTTCCTCAGACGTAGCTTCTGCATTTCCATGTCCCGGCACTGGTCCATGCAAGTACCTATCTATGTGCATGAGATTGAGTGGAGCTCCACAGTTGGTGTTTGTGTCACAACTGCCATCGAGATCATCGTATATTAGTTTCTCTTGTAATCTAAGCTGTAATGAAAGACCAAGGCGCATGAGAGATAGGTCTTTATCAATATACTTTCTCTTCCAGGATTTCGCAGAAAAGATAGAATGACAAGTTTCTTGGGACAGCCATTTACTATACGCACTTTCTTAGTCTTTGGTTGATCGTCCGGTTGATTAGCTGCTGAAGTTTTACTAGCTGATGGCGTTGAGCCATTTAATTGTGGCTGAGTTTGCGTAGGTGAATTGGCAGTGCTGGCTTTTAGAACCATAATGCTGTGTTGATTAAATCTCTTTATCATATTTTGATGAACTATGTTCCCGGATGGCTTATCGGCTTTGCCAGTCCCCGTACCATAATTTTCATCCAATGTCTTATCCTCGAAGGTAGTAATATCCAGTAACGGATCACTGATACCTGACTGGATATCCTTCTTTAATTCCTGATCGTCTATTTTGGCACACTCGGTAAATAGATCCTTGGTCCCTGCATTTATGCGGTCGCGATGAAAATAATGTGACTGAAAGAACTTTGTCCAAAAATCGGCTTCCGACATTTTATGAGGCACGTTTTCTTGATGCTTTCTCTTAACTGCTGGATAAGTCTTGAATATACAATCTATTATGTCAACAGTCAAGTTATATTTCAGTCCATTGCAGCCGTCAGTTTGTGGTTTGATATCAGCCTGAAGAATAAAAATTAAGAATATTCAACAATTCATTCTAAACTCATTCATACAGAGACCGATTTAAACTAGAAAATTATTATTCTAAATTCTTACGAGGAAGGCACTATTAACGCCTATTTCTTGACGCTGACTCTTCTTCGCTTGAGTATACTCTGCAGCGTGTTGAGCCCAGAACTCCTCGGACGTTATAACTTGTGTTATCACCAAATCACGATAAAGTTGAAGTAGCATAGGATTCTCTTGCAGCAATCTATACAGTGAGTATTGTACAGTTAGAATAGTAATATATAAACTATGAAAATTCACTGGATAACTCACCGATTTTTCTCCTCGAGTTCCTTATTTACTTTTCTTTTAAACTTGGGCAGAAGTTGCTGCAAAAGCTCCTTCACTTCATCGCGATCCTTTACTTGTGCCTCCTGCCCATTTCTATTTACAAAGTGAAAAGTAGACGAGGAACCATCATGAAGAACAACTTGTAGCTGGATTTTAGATTTTCCTTCAGGGGATATTTTTTGTACTAAACAAAGAAATTCAAGATTGGTAAATGGTAGAACATATATACTTTTGTTACTATTTACTGTATCAAGATTACGAAATGGATATGTATAAGGAATGATCTATCAAGGGTTTTGCAGGTAACATGCATCTAATGATATTAAATTAATTTTTCTAATACGCATTAACAGTTTTCATTCAAAGATGGATATATGCTTATGTTACTTTTTTTGAAAAATTCTCATCCAAGTTTCAATACACAGTGGGCTTACAGCAGCATGATCTTTTGAAAGAGATTTTATTAATCTTTATTTTAATATGTACAAAAGACTACTTATGATCTTACACTTAATGTCAGCATATTTGTGACTGACAGACACGGTATCTCTGTTGTCGAGCATCCAGGCTATCCGTTCGTTCATTACATACAATGTACCATCTCCCTTCTTGTAGCGGACCTGCCCTACTTGCATCAGTACATCTTCGGATGATGTAGTCATGGTGGATGTGATATATGATATAATTCTGCTAAAAGCAACATACAGAAGATTTTCTTCAGGAACCATTCGTATGAAAGTCTTCATTTTTCCTTATTGACTATGAAAATCACGAGCAATGAAAATTATATATTTCATTAGACAACTATTTTTTCAGTTATTGAACGTATATGAAATAATACATAAAATAGTGCAAAATTAATTAAGTCTGATAATATACATGTATATGCAGGATTTTAATATTACTGTGATAATATACAAAAAAAAACTACATATGAGACTACCCATTAAATGATAGGTATTCTTAAGGCTTTCTAAAATATCTTGAGAACATTATTAAATGATTATATTTAATTAAAATTATATTTCATCGATTGTTGAAATATTGAGTAATTACGTGCAGATTGCACATGCCTATGATATATCAGAATAAGAATATAAAAATTTATTTAATCCACAGACCTAATTTTCTACAAAATATTTTTATAATAATTAGTATTACAATATTGCAAAAAAACCAATACTAAATTAAAAACCAAACAACCTGAGTAACTAGAGCAATGTAGATTGCCCTGGATTCAAGAAATTACATAAAACTGAAAAACCATTTAAATCTAAAGTATATAAATAAAAGTGAGACATTTAAAAATGTAAGATAAAATTATAAATCTTGTACTTTTTAGTCGAAGAATGCTTTATATAGGCACTTGTGACTTGTTTGTCACTGTGTCCTTGAGTGAAAAAATTGAGCTTTCAGAAGGGACTATCCGTTACCAAATAATGCAAGCGTGTTCTCTCAAAAACTAAAGACGACTCAATACAACATAGTCAAGAGAAAAATGCAATAATTTCTAACAAGTAAAAAGGAAACGTTCGGTCGACTTGCGTTGCGGGGCTAAACATCGAAGCAGTGGAAT
Organism: Hartigia nigra; assembly: GCA_031001745.1. NCBI lineage: Eukaryota > Metazoa > Arthropoda > Insecta > Hymenoptera > Cephidae > Hartigia > Hartigia nigra. The sequence goes on from JARPRG010000374.1 coordinate 72,347, forward strand.
TTCTTATCCTAGTTTTCACCGTCTCTATTTTAATAGCGTTCAAGAAAAATCAAGAAATAAATAGCTTGGAACATAACTCACAATTCCGCGACGTAAAGAGCGATGAAAATGACATGAAAAATGTAAATTTACCCGTGGAAAAGTGCGGAAATGTGCAGAACGATGTACAGGCCCGTCGGGCGGCACGGCCATGTGCAGAAACATACATCAGCGGACGCATCGCGAGGCGAAGACGGCTACGGACGGACCGTCGGTATGGACAACACCATCGACCAGCCGAAGCCGAGATACTACTGGACTCAATCTGAAAACCTCCTTTCCGTTACTCAAATTCTATCATTACAAGTTTTGCAAATCTTTTAGCTAATTGCTGTACTTATACACAGCGAAAATTTTCAAATAAATTTATTTGATCTTTCTCAAGAGTTCGATAAGAGTATGTACTTCTAAAAAATCAAGATGTTCCTAAGACATAATAGTCAGTTTGACTAAATCAGCGTTACGTGTAGTTACCTGAATCAACGATAGGTGATGCTTGCTGGCGCAACTTTCATTTTCAATGTGACATTTCTTTCTTGGAGTTTTTATATTTACCTGTTAATTTTACATGGCAATGCCATTCATTTCTATCAAGGTTTTTTTTTAAATCTATGGAGAAACGTGTATGAATGAGAAACAAAGTATTTTGAAAGATGTTCTTAGTGAGGTCTTTTTTTAAGCATCACGTGATTTTCGACCAGTAACTTTCATGCACACACACTAATTTCGAACGCTGTTATTTCACCGTTCTAATACATAAATATTTGACAGATGCATAAAATATAATCGGCATATCTCTTGGGACATAAATGCATTACTCTTTAACCTGTTAATCATGTTATTTTAATAGTGTCCACTGATGTAGACAACTATTCAACGAATCTTATGCAAAAAGCTCCTGAAATTTCACATTTACAAGCAGACATAAAGCTAGAGGAATACGTTCACGTGTACAAAAATCATTGTACCCTTAATGAAATACTATCTTAAATAATGGAAGGTATTTTATAACCTATCTCCATTACCTGTTAAGTCCTTATCCCTTAAAAAATAAAGCGCAAGAGGAATCTGATCGAGTCAATAGAAGTCCAATAGATAGATGGTTCCTTGGGGGAGTTGCCATAGTAATAGAATAAGTTAGTCCAGATTATGGTACCAACATTTGGTTGGCAGAAAGTAATAATCGTCCGATTTTAATTGCTCTGAAAAGTAATGTGGGTATGTCGCGATGGTACGTGCGATTTGTATGGGACGGAACGTTCTGCGCACATGCATGTTCGCCAAGTGTATAATTTGCGACACGCGACACAGTACACACATTGTAGATAGGGTGGCGACTTTGCCCTAGAAGAACATATATCGTTACTAGACATCTTATCCATGTAATGTACTGTAGAGTAAAACGAGACACCCGTACATAGCATGTTCCAGGACTGTAGAATTGTTGAAGATCACTGTTATGCATGGTTCACGACAAATAACCTTAATAAGTAGTTCATTGATCTCTTATATGTACCATATGTGGATCTCGTTTACCGTAAATCATCTTACGAATGAACTTTCGGTAATAGAGATTCGTTTCAGGATTTGAGTACGTGGTACGGAAACAGGATCAGCAGAAAATCTGCTTTGGTTCAGGATGTCCACGAGACACGAGCAGTCGCAAGGGAATGACGACCTTCATGCGTCATTATGCCAAAGAAGAATATCCAAATATTGCACCTAACAAGTATAATGTTTCTGAGGCTTACAAAACGATAAACACAAAGGTGTTAATAATCAACATTGCGCATAACTGTTAATCTGTTAGACTTATTTTACAGTAATTAATCCTGATTAGAAATTTGCTGTGACAAACTCCTTTGTTCTCCAATGACAGTAATATGGCGTACTAGAATTTCTATGTCTTTTATTTTTAATATTTTCAGCCTTGTTCAGGAAGTATCAGTAAACGTGGTTACAGCGGTATTGCCCGATTCGCTGCTAACATTCAGCATACTGAAGATTTTCCTGCAGCATGTGATTACGATACTAATAGTTGTACAAAAGTCAAGGAACTCAAATACCCATTTGCATCCACTGCTAAGAGAAAGACGTTTTTAACGAATAAAAATCCAGGGTAATATTTTTGTTCAATAATCTAAGAAATATTTGTGAAATATCTCACAATATTATTTTTTCTAGGCCGGGTATGTACGTCAATTCAGGAAGACGGGGTATCACTTTTGATCACAGTTTTGGTGGAAAGATGAAGATGCGTCTAGGAGTTGAATTAAAATGCTGTAAAAGGAATACAGATAAATGTTACATTTGTGGAGAGAAACCCTTTGGCGACTATTGGCACTGGAATAATAAAACGTTCCTCTGTAGAGGCTGCATGGCAAAAGAACGATTGGAGCATATAAAGTTCACTGCACAAGAATTAAATATCTTCCATGTAAGATTTGAAATTTTTTGTACAAATTTTTGTGTGCACATCTTGACATGATTGAAAGTCAACTTTTGATGCATATTACAGAAATTAAGAGACTGCTCAGATATTCATTTACACGAAGATACAGATGCAAAAATTTGGCTGGTTCATCCAAAGACCGTAGAGAAATCGACTCGCAAGGAAGCGTACCTATCTGCATATTTTAAAGACTAAAATTTGTTACTTGTTCAGAAGAGTCACGTTGTCAAATATAAATTCAGTGTCAACCGCGCACTGTCATCGTATATCATTTAATATATAATGTTGACGTTATACGCATAAAGCGTACTTTATACTAAAGAAATATACAAAACGTTCGTTATAATTTTTCAAATTTTCAATTATCACACACAGTAATCAATGCATTTCTTTGAACTTCACACGTTGAACATTTGCCCTATAAAAATAAATGTCGTCAATTACTTTTACATTGTAATACATATCATATTTATTATTATTCGTCATGAACAACATTACAATATATCATCCTATCCCTATAATATATACCTATTTGAGCTGCTATTTACAGAAAGATTATATAAAAATATCGACATATGATTACATACACAGTAAATGCCTCAAATAATATATACTTATACGTATATCTTGTGATTGATAAACTAGAATAGTAGAATAGTTTATAACGTCTGTATTCTTTATATTTCTGATATCATTAATTACGTATACGCGGTAGTCAGTCAGTAAAAAGAGAATGCGAGAACTTCTGACATGTGTATACAGAGTGTGTGCATATCAAGAGTATAGGCATTGCGTTGAGACAGCTTTACAAGTGAAGTTGTTTTAATGAAAATATTCAAGATTCATTATCTAATATACCAATGAAGAATAAAATGTGATTATTTCCAATGATTTCTGATAAGAAAACTATCGATGCACAAGATGAGAATTTTTAAAAAAGGAATAGCTCCGCATGCACTTACAGATAGCATTTGTGGAATCTGAAATTTGAAGAAGGTACTGCTACAAACAATCCAATAATTAACAACAATTAAAATGTAGTAAGCCATTACTGATACACGTATAAAATCAACATTAAAAAATTATACACGTTTTTGAAAAGAGTACAGATAGTCACTGGAAGAAACAATAGATCTGAAGTACTTAAAGTATCTGGTGCACTGTTTTCATAAATAAAACTGACAAGTGCCTAAGTACCTGGGTTACTAAAGAATTGGCGCATACAAATTATTGAGGGTTAGTTGAACTATAATGGATCGAGTTATTGTTCTTAAAAAAGAAGGATCCACAAACTAGATCATTAGGAAGATATTATCAAAACAGTAAATAAACTTTATAATACTCTTAACTGTCTGACGAGGAATCCTGTAGGGCGTCTTGACGTTTTATCATGGACGGTTTCCCAGTTTCTTCAACAGGATTACCACCATCAGGCGCCTGTCTAGATACTGCAGAAACTGAAGATTCCGAACTTAAACTGGCGTCATCAACGTCGACGCGTGTTTGGCTAGCAGATGATTTCTCCATGGAAATAGTCGTCGTGGAGTCTGTACTATTACTAGCCATCAGCTCATCATTTGTAGGCTTATGTATAACCGTTATGTCAATATTACCATCAATATTTTCTGATAATCCAGAAGGAGTCAATCTGAAAATTTCCATATTATCTAAAGTATCCAATGAATTTCTCTGCATCCTACTATGGCTGGGTGATTCACTCAATAATGATCCATCAAGGTCCACTAAGCTTCTGATTCTGCTCAATCCATTATTAATAGTTGCATTAAAAGTCTGTGAGTATCTGTTATCCAATTGCTCGATAGCTTCCCCTTCAGGAGTCGAGTTAAGGTTCTGAATATCTTGTATCATGCTCGACTGTACGGATACAGCACTATCTATCTGAACATCCGGTATTAGATGCGGATATAACAAAGGATTGAAAATGCTATCCAAATCCATGTGTCGTACATTGGATGTTATAAGATGTGTTGTTAAATCATCGCTCTCCGTAGCGTCGTTGTTCTCTTCTCTAACAAGTTCCTCGCGGATCAATGCTGATACTCGACTCCTCTTATGAGATTTCTCATTCAACGATGATTCAGATGTCGCGTTGCAATCAGGGACATTGCTTGTACCTTGATTTTGTAATATTGCCAATCTGTTTCTCGTGCTCTGTGCATTTTCAGATTCTTCATTATCTGTTTGCGTAGGCACAGTGCGGACGTTAACTTCCTGGTTGCACTTAGCATCGTTCTGAACGTTATTATTGTTGTGGCGTAGACTCGTTATCAAATCTATTATGTTCCTTTTCATGGTGAAATTACCGGATGGAGGGGGCGCCGAATTTAATTGGGACGATAACTTATCTAGCAAATGACTTATATGAGTCTTGGTTCCTCGTGTAGGATGTTCACTATGATTCTCACATAAATCTTCATTTGAGTAACGATGCGTTTGTATCTGTTGCATGCGATTGCCATTTGATAGATGCTGACTGGAACGTAGATTGGAACTAGTAGAGTAACCAGTGTCTGTTAGATTTGTGTCGAAATTTATGGTATTGTTGTCACTCGAAATCTGTGCAGCTGATTGGGATTGAATATCTTGAAATTCCGTGGGATTCCGATTGAAATTTGCGGTGGTATTGCGATCAGGAGACTGAGTATTTCTTGTCGAGACCGGTTGCCACAATTCATTATTATGGTATCCACTGAACGTACAAACACTTTGGACATTTCTATTGTCATTGTTCTCAACTTCCACTTCCGCTTCGTTAGGATCAAAGTCATTTTCGAAGTCGTCGTCAAAAGGCGCGTTAGTAACGTCATGTAAGCGCGACTGTAATCGCTTCGTGATCTCGTCAAGCTCGGTTAACTTTTGTCTGCAATAAAAAATCATTAAGACTGTTAGTGCTGTGTATCGTTTATGATGCAACAAGTAAAAAATGAGAACTTACTTCAGAGAAAGAGACAAGAAAGACATGGACGCCCCACCAAGCCCTATATCCGCCATGGTGTCTATATCCACTTGATTATCATTAGTCGATAGTTTCTCAATATCTTCTTGATTATATGATGTTACTAGATTATTGGGTATAGCACTAGTCAGTGTTATATTCTGCTCACGAGGTGTAAGCCAATTCGGCCGTGATGGATCAGCGAGTGGTGTTTTTGTTATATTTGTTGTGAAAGTTGATTTACCAAAAGTTGAAATATTTTCTAACGGTGTTATGCTGACCTAAAGATAAACCAAGATGTCCATGAAATACAAGCATTGTAATAAGAATATTTTATGAAGGCAATTAATACCTTTATTTGGCCATTGCACTTCCCAGTGAAATCCATTATATGAAACCATCCAGATACTAATGGAAATCCGGCTGTAAGGACGGATAGATCAATAGCTGAGAATCCAATAACTATATCCTTATCCAAATCTACTGTAGTACTTATATCGGAATCAAATAAGCGCCATACTTTCAGAATTAATCTCTTTTCATCCTAAAAAAATATAAGAGTTGTAAACTTTGCTACAAAATATTAAATGTATACGAGAATTAATGCTTACGTTCACCAGCAATTCTGTAGGTAGTCTAGTATCGCATCTCCATTCCCATTTTGGATTGCAACTATTAATACACACATTAGTTATCATGTATGAGCCGAATTGGCTTGAGTAGCCGGATTGCACTTTTTGAAAAGTGACATAGGTACTGGGCTCATAGGTGCCTTCTGTTTTTTCCACTTTTGGTAAATGAAGAGCGCACTCTATCTCAACCACGGCCCTAAATGATGGATCTTCATAATTTTGTGCGTCAGCATCTAAATTCTCATCAACTTCAGGTTGAGTTGCAGATACTGGATTTGGGATAGACGGTCCATAGCTCGTACTAGGTGCTTGATTCGTTGCTTCGTCAAACTCAGCACCAACGCCAACACTTCTGTATAACTCAGTAGGCATTTGAAAGTTTTCCCTAGGACTTGCGTCGCTGCCATTATCCGAAATGCTGTTATTACTTGATGAATTCAAACAGAGAGGTTCGATACCATCGTTTCTTTTAATCTCAGGGAAATTACCAGTCTGTGTTTCTACCGTTTGATTAGTCCCGGTTTTAGGAACATTTAAAGCCTGGGTCAATCGGTCGACCAGAGCATGAAGGACGGAATTTTGTGACTGGCCTCCATCGCTCTCTGGGTTAGGAACTCTACAACCATTGAACACGTCTGCGGTGCTGATTTCCGTCTGGCATTCTTGACTCTTAAAATTTTGCACATTGCCAGCTTTGTTGTTTATAATTAAATTGTCGCCGGTGTAAAGTTCTTGATTGTAATTGATTGCTCTAGCCTCGTGTGTTTCTTCAGGATCTCTTTGAAGGCTAGCTGAACGATCATTTGGATTGCGTGTGCAGTTATCGCTTGTACGTGGTAGCACTATACAATCCCTAAGACCTCTTGTCATCTCCAATAGTGCGATTTGATCGGCTGTACCAAGAGCTACCAGGGCTAATAATTGACCGCAAGATTGCCCTGTTACTGGATCCGCAACAGCAACCCATCCGTCAACACTGATTACTGGATACTGAAGAAATTGTTTTATAAGATTATGAACATTTAACTGGAATTATCTCTATAGATTTTAATTACCTTCGATAACAAAAGATGCGGCAGTACTAATGGATCTCTATAAGCAACGTAAAATTGATGAACTGGCAGTTTTGCTATTCCTAGGAGACTATCTACTCCTGTATTACTTCTACTGTATACTTCTGTCACAATACAATTGTCTTTTGTACGTTCTAGGACGTCAGGACCGTGAAGTAAAGGAACGAGCTAGAACAAGTGTTAATGAAATACTAAATGGCTTACTGTCCATTGAAGAAAGAAATCGTACTGCTGGAAAACATTTACTTGATGAAAGTGATAAAACGGATTATCCGTATTACTGCATAGACGGCTAGCAGTTCTATCTTCTCTCCAAAATGCACGGCAGATGAGGTAAGTATTTGAATTCGGTAAATCCTTACCCTCAGCAATGTATATTAAACCATGTAATAAAACCTGTAAGCGTAAGGCAATAACACACATATATAAGTTTAAAAATGATATAATAATTTTAACAATCCCAAGATGCCTCTACCTTGTTCTTGTAATTTTCTCCAGGAGTCTCAATGCCTATCGTTCTATCGTTTCCATTTTGTTTCTTTTTTTCAGTTACGTCTTTCCTATTATCCGCTGTTAAATTATTTTCATTGCTTCTACGGTCTATTTGCCTTGTTGACGTAGACGTGACTCTGCTGTTTGTTTTGGATTCCGTTCCTGTGGCCGTTCTATATCTGTCAGTTCCTAAGCTGGCCGAAGATGATACTTCCAGAATAGGAATATTTTCTTTTGTAGAATTTACGGCATCTAATCATATACACAGTTTTTTTTACCGCTGTTTCAATGCAATTAATACTTTTACATGTTTACAAAAAGTAAAGAACTTACCCACAAAGTGCTTTCCAAAGTGAATACGATCGCAGCCTAATTCTATAGTAACTTTGAGCTCCCCTACTTTAATACCTTTATTCACAATAGCTAATTTTTGTGACGTACTCAAGTATTCAGTTTTAACAACTTCATTTATATAGATAGAACCCACGCCGAGTTCTGTAGGCGTTCTTTGATTTATGTGTCGATTAAATATTTTGAATTCCAAGGGCACATTCATGTGTAGACAGGACTGTGATATATCGTAGATAGCTTGATGATTAAAGTAAACAACTACGAATAATTAAAATTCGATATTCATTCTTCTCCTTTACATTAATGAGTTGTAATGTTTGTTTTGATTTAAAATTTGATATATACCTTGACCAATTTGCTTCTTGGAACACAGTTTTGTAGGTCTGTAGCTGTCAAATTTTCTATATAGTTTTTTGACCCTTATGAATGCAGTATCATACTGTATGAAGTAAGTTACTGATACTGGTACTCCATCACCACCTGCAAAATAAGTTAATTAGAGAAAATATGACTTTGAGAAGAAATCTGTTAGAAGTAGATTATCGTACGGGAGAGAGAGGAAGATTTTACTCTTCGGTAACCTGCTGGACTTAATGTAAGAGATTCTATAAAAATCTTGACACAGTCCACATGTTCTAAAGGTGATGCTTCTGAAAAAATTTAATAAAACGTATTTTTATTGCATACAAATTTTCTTTAGGCCTATTTCGTGTATCTAAGGCAGAACAAACCTTTTGGAACTGAATGAACCATTTCTCTGGAGAATACTTCATTTAAAATTTCATTCGATTTTGTAACTTGGCTAGTATCTTCCTTAAACTCTCGTATTTTATTATTCTGGCAAGATTCTATTGTCTCCGAAGCCAAATTAAGCAAACTTGGAGAGGGTGACATTGTCCTTAAAGTTTCCAAAGCTTTGCGCTCGTCTCGACGGTTCATTTTTTTCCCCAAAAAATATTCGTAAAGCTTTGCCTCGTTTTCTACAGAACTGTCTGAATGAAAGCTATCCAATGTGGAACATTCGCTGAGAGCTAAAGGATCTTCGTTATGTGTCTCTTTGAGAATTGCACCTCGTAGTCTTTGAGCCCTAGCTACAACTTGTGCAACGAGTTTATCTGTTACTTCCATATTGAATTTTTTAGTAGGTTCTTCCAATGCCATTCTTTTATCTTTTAAGATTGATTTATATGTATTTTCATTCTGTTTAGCATTTTTAATGGCAAGTGGACTGCCTGATTTACAGTATGAAACTGTATTGTCTCTGTTATATCTTTTAGAGTCTCTTAAAATAGGATCAGTACCTAAATATAAAATATCCTTTTCAAAATCCTGTTTTCTTAAGTTCTGTTCTTTCGTAGTTCTTGGTAGCTTACTCATATTCAGCAATTTAATAGCCACGTGTATGTCACCCACTCTATTCCCAGTGTTGTTCAAAATCGGAAAATATCTTGAGTATAACCTTGTTCCAAAGATATCTTGTAGTTCAGTTATATGAGTCGTACCAAGTACTTGATGCGTATTTTCAGAAATTATGACTAACTCAATAGTTTCACAATTGTTGATGTATTCTTCAAATAGATTAATATTTGTTCTAATGGTGTACGTCTCTACAATTTCTTCTTCGAGTCTGGTTACGCCTGTTTTAATATCGACTGGTCTGTAATAAAAAGATAATTTTTAAAGCAGCACATTAAAGATGCACAAATATATCCAGGGCTTGGGATATTACTAATTGAGCTATCATTTTTTCATGAAAATCTAACTAAATTTACCTATAAATTACCTGAATTGAGCACTGTCGAGTTCACCCCACCAGGAAGCCAGTACAGCAACGTCTCCAGGACTTCTTCTGCACCAAACGATCTCATCAACTATAAGTTTAAGATATCCGTGTATTTTGCCCTCTACGAGAGGTGGTAGAGATCGACGCACTTTCACCTTTGAATCCATTTGTTATAAAAAAACTTATACATTACTGAATTCTACACCGATCTGTCATCGGATTAGGTTAATTACATTCAACCTTTGACAACACGCCGAAGAAGCGATTGCAGCTTTGCTTATTGACGCTTGAAAGCAAGCTCTTCGCAAACGGCGACACTTTGATAAAGACGCAGAGGCTATTGGTTACTGATCAGCTGGTGCCTTTACAGAGCAAGTTGAATTGTTCCATTTTACCGACAGAGGTATGTTCAGATCTGTGACCATAAATAACATCGGTGGAGCATCGAATTTCTTACGGTAGGCTGTCATGTTATTTATTTAAATTTATCATTGCCAAAAGGTAATCATAAAAATAAATATATATCACCAAATGACACATTTTTTTAATATGACAGCCTACCTTTCTCACCACCGATTTCGAAGAAAGCATCATTCTTTCGTTTCTATAAAATCACATAACATAACATAACATTTCTCAAACAGTCCGATTTGCACTAGAAAAACTTCCATCCTAACGAAAATTGTATCATACTAGGAAAATAATGATGGAAAAGCATAAAGAAATGTAGCATAAAGTTCTATGTGTCGATACGATGCATCGGGAAACCATTTAAAATAATAATAAAACGTTACTATTATTATTAACTGTTTTCTTTTTACAGCATAATTACATCGATCTCGAGTGGATCTCAATCACATGAATTTATAGGAAAATAGTGAATGAGAACTACTTTTGCAGCCGCAACTATCCACATACAAAACTCATACTAATTGGAAACAGAAACGTCATGTGTTACATTCAGTTTCCGGTTTTTCCTTTCATGCTCTGTCTATGATTCATAGCGGTGATTCATGGGGTACGCATTCCAATATTCGCTCAAAGCGCTGTAAGCATGGTTGTGTTTCACTCTATTGCATGCACGTAAACAGGGACACAACAATACCCGTATTACTGGCAGTAAATTTCGGAATCTACCGATGGTCGAAGCTTCAGAACATAAACTTATACAGATAATCTGTGCGTTCTCATGAGAGGAGTTGGGACTGATATAAAAAAGAGAGAGCAATAGCAGGGGTCGTTGTGTCTCTTTTGAATACGTATGCAGCGCAGGGGAGCAGAGAGTACTTGCAGAAAAGAGTGGTGGCAACTGTAGCTATAAACTATTACGGTGATTTGCATATGCATTAACGTAAAATACAATTTACATTGTATCAGTATGAATGCTGAAAATTACTTTCTTTTTTACTGAACGATTCGGATTATTAAGCATGATAGTGATCTATATCTTATTTATTTTACATAATAAGTATTAGGTTGTATTTATATTTTCATTAACTGGTACATCTCTAGTAGGAGGAAGTCAAAATGAAAAGACGAAGGATATTTTTATTAAAAGCATTTTCAAATCAGTCTGGAAATAAAGGAATTAGATCGTGGTGATGAGTTGTGAGATTTGTCTGTATCATCCTCTGGTCGCTTTCGACCACCCCTCTCCGATTTGCGAGGCAGAGAGAACACGACTTGCGTACTATTTCTGTTCTTCAATGTTGGCTTCAACCTGTCCATAGTATAGGCGTAACGATTACTCCGAAACGGTTAGACACATACGATGACTATTATGGCTACCTATTGTAAACAGAGGTTG
>JARPRG010000374.1:84904-117168 GCA_031001745.1 Hartigia nigra
TTAAAGTATGAAAGTAGGCCGCCATGGCTGCCACCGCTACACCACCATCACAGTGTCAGGCCACCGCCTTTCCTCGAGGTCGTCCCAAATGCATCAATTTAACGCGAAAGGGGGCTTTTAAATCTCTCTCCCTCGTTGTAATTGTATTTCCTAATTTCATAAACCGCCCACCGATATAATCGCACGGTACATTACCTTACAGCTTCTCTCGGCTTCTTACACACCTTAAAAAAATGGTGAAACTTTTAGGAAAGCGATAAACGCTGATACATCTGGTGGAAGAATTACTATAAAGCCTAATACACACGACGCTCATCGACCACTTACGGAACGTCGACCTTTCTCATAATGTACAGTCCCCTATGATCCCTATATGTCAATATCTTGTTTGTACAACGTGGAAAACCCAAAGCCAACGTTTATACTGATTTAACAACAGCTTGAAAATATACTGGAGACTTTTACAGTCAATTTTTACAGGAAATGCTTTAGGTGAGAGTTTCACTTTACTATTTGACTTGTGTTGGAAGAGAGCATTCTTACTGACCATACATTGACTCTGTGTCCCGTATACGTAGCACATCCCATATAGAACGCACGTGCGAAATCAGTGGTAATAAATCTAACGTAATACATAAGTAACTATGTGTGTGCAAGCAGATCATATCCGTTGAATTTTCCATGGATAATTTAAATGTACTTTAATGAATACTATATAAACAATTAATTTTTTCACTCAATCTATATCGAGAAGGAGCTCACATTCATTCTCAGTGAAAGCATAAAGTAAAGTGTACGTGGCGTAAAGCTTACCCGTAAAGGCTTATCCATTCGCCACTAGAAACTAGCTTAAACAGTGACAAGTAATCGTTGGTTAAGACTGACTGGCAAAATTCCTAAAGAGATCAGCAGCCAAGATGAGCATTTCCTCCAGTGGATAACTTGCAATAGCGGCTTATTGTCAGAGAGATTATTATACTTGAGAGCAGATCCTTCTCAGAGATACAGATCATTCGAGGGTATCGACGAATCATCTTTTCTAGTGAAGGATTCGCGTTTATTCATGGGGTGGCTTGTGAGTTTTTACTTTTGTACAGTCGTCATGGTACAATTATATTAATTATAATACACTCGTATATTACTAAGGAATCAAACATAAGGTGTTGGATCGAGAACGAAAGTGGACAATAGTCTCATTTATTTTGGCCTACTAACAGCTGAGAATTTATTGTCAGGTGTAAAGGTATTTGGAAATGAAAGTGAGCTCGATATAGACGTTATACTGCGATCATTTCAAATTGGCAGCCATTACGAATTGCAGGTGCAACGGTTCGATTACAATTCCCAAGAAGTGATTCTGCATGGTTCTTTCTAGAAATCGATAGCTAAATCAAAGACAACGCTAACAATTGTCAGTGAAGTAGTGAGTGCAGCTACCGCACGGCGTACATAGATCGAATGCCGCTCGATCCAAAAGAGTCGCGGTCAATGGCTGCGGTCTGCAGGTTCAAGGAAAAGGTGGAACTGGCTTATGGAGGAGAGACGAGAGGTGATTGTGCTCTAGTGAGAGAGACGATGAGGAAACGCATGACGGAAGCTCGAAAATGCAGGTTAATGGCAGAGAAAAGAGGTACGTGATCTTCTATGTTGTGAGGATGGATATAGCGATTGGACAAGGAATTCTTGACATAGTAATTTCTGAAAAATATGTCCCAGCCGATTACGTGCTATATCCAGATACAATAATAAATACCAATGCCTATGCAATTCGCGTAAAACCGATACTCTAGATACGTTCAGACGAAGAATCCTCATCGTGGAAATAATTACTGCTGATAGGACGTATTATTTCCATGTAACTAGGGTTTGATGCGTATCCTCGTGCGTGGCACGCGTAAAATGCCGGACGTACTTTTGTTACGTTTTACTGCGTGCCACCATTCTCTTTCGTGGCTCCTAGTCCTTTTCAGTACGAGCCATAGAAAAATACCGGAAAATCAATAGCTTTCATTGCAGTATTCACAAAGGTACCTTATCTAAATATTATCTGCATACTGTCGTAACGTTAGAAGTAAGCAGTAAGCAAAGCATATCTGTAAAATATTGATAAATAATCGACTCGAAATAAGTCTACGTGTAACCGACCGCATAAACAAAATACAACAAGTTACTACGTATACCGCGATTAATCAGTTAATTAAATGACATCATTACGAAACGAGGTATATTTTCTTAAATTTATTTGAAAATACGTAGGCTAGAAATGTACACAAAAGTATACACTATGAAACCGTGAGAACACGTCGACCTGTTCCCAACGAAGTTTCATTCTTCGTGACGCAATAGTAACCCCTCGCGCTAGCACCCTCCCATTAAAAATAGTCATCTAAGAGTAAAGCCAAAATATCGATCACACTTATCGTACCGATGCATGTAGGCCGCAGTAGACATGTTACTATCCATGGGGTGGATTCCATATAGCGCCAGTCTGGCTCTCCCTCGATGATTAACAGTCTCGAATTAACAATATAAGCACCACATAAAAATGTCAATGACTCGAGTTCTTTTGTAAAGCCTTGAAAAATAATCCAGTCGGCATATCAGTTAAGCACATGGAAGAATATTGCGCCTTTGGATTCACTAGGAGTACGTAATAGAAAGCTTCCTTCGCTCCTCGGGATCGTGGGGAAGACTGAAATGAAATCTAAATGCTCGTGCGCCCGTTCCTCGCGGCACTGCTGGCGTGCTTAGTAGCTCGACGTGGTGGGGACGTTCACGAAGGTACGGATGGGTCGCCAGTCCGCCTGCCTATTCGACTGTGCTGCTGCCGGTTGCTGGTGGTGTTGCTGATGGTGCTGCTGCTGCTGTTGATGGTGCTGGTGCGGCTATTGCTGTTACCCTGACACTACCATACGGATTGTGTTCGACAATAACGTACACCTGCCAACCACGTATACGTTCCTGAGGAGAAACTAGTATACATACTTGTGGAAGTAGACATGACACAGTCATATGTTGTCTAATGTGTATACAATAATGCACCGTCCTTTTCGACGGCGTTCACCTGTGCAGGTTATAACCCTATAGAAGACCGGAACAAGTACAGTCATCCCGTGTATCTAGAGGGCCATTCGTTTTATGGACAATATTGACTTTTTCGAAAAAGCTTTTTGGGAAAGAGTAAAATACAGAGATAGAAAGAATAGTAATTTCTCATAAAATGGATGCGAGGTATAAGCAGGCTTATGTTGCATGTCTTCCATTCTTGTCGGTTACTTTATTCTTTGTTCTTTGTTACTGGCTTTTGAAAATTGCTCTGTTGAGGGATGAAATATTCTGCATAGAATATTCTATGCAACTTTGCTCCACCCGTAGGATTAAAGTTGCTGAGAGATGAAAAATTAAGGCTATGGACTATGGATGGTTGCCACCGCCCTTTTCCCTGTAATAGCTTGACTACATATATATATATATATATATATATATATATATATATATGTATAGAAGATATATACATATATACTCGCGATTCAAGTCTCTTCACCTACCGTCCAGTATAACCAGTGCCATCTACTTTCCTTATTCACTGCAGAGACCGGAACGAACATGTCCTGTACAGTCGAACGTTCCACTTTCATCTGCAATATTACCAAAACTATATACACTATATAACTCTCAAGTAACACTTCTAATTAAATAAGAGACATTGAGTCCACAAATTTAATGAAAGCCAAAAATTCCAAATCGTCAAGGTACAAAATGCAGATTTCTGAAAAATGGATCAGAATACCTCATCCCCGACTTCCGTTTTTCACAATAACAACTTCTACAATTCACTTCCGTCTGTAGTTCATCCACGCTTTTTACTCGCCATTGGGAATTGACGTAGGGGATGAAATCAATACTCATCGTTGCTGCTGCTGCTGCTACTACTAGAATGCGTACGTAGGACACGTGAATTTTCGACTAACGAACGTGACATATCCAAAATCCATTCTTTTTCTTATTCAAAGAACTTCTAGAAGTATTTCCAGGTGTCTATAATTTTCTGATATTCTCCTGGATATTATAATCATCAGTGATACGTGGCAGATTACCCTATTCATTCGAATACTCCTTTTGTCCTTAGGTATCACGTATGTATTCTATACACAAGTGTACCTACAGTGGCGCCCTCACATTTGAGGTTTATAACGAAGGGCGGTTCTTGTATCATATATGCTATGCGACAACCCGTGATAACTTAGCACTATAGGAGTGCCAGAAAATGACGCATACATCCACCCCATGAGAAGCGCATAAACGACCCTACAGTTTCAACCGCCCTTTTACAGCTGACTCGCACGCGGATCCATTAAAAATATTCCGTATATTTATCTTACGATTGAAAACTATCGTTAATTATTCTAAAACATAATATATGACTTGATATCAAAACTATCGATCAGTGTATTTATTAGTAAATGTCTCATCGGCTATTCCACAGTTCTTTAACGCCCTATCTTCATTGATAGTCACGTTGATAATGAAGTACGAGGTAGTTACATTACTGGTACTCGAAAAATGCTTGTATCTCCAGCGAGTTTATATTCGTAAGCAATTGTTTTTTTTTCAAACATCCCGTAATCAAGGGCTCTTCCAGAAGGTGGGCCCATCCAGCCAATGAATGCCAAGGGTGGAAAATTATGCTAGTAACTGTACCGCGAATGCCCGCCTGCAATATCGACTTGGACCACAGTTTCAACGGTGTGCATCGGCCACCTGTATATATATATACATATATATATACACGTACCGTATCTACCTGTATATACGTTATACATGCAATATCTATCTCTATATATCTATCTATCGCTGCAAGACATAGCCGGTTCTGCGCAGAGGTTCGCCATTGAAATTTCTGAAGAAAAGTGTATTAGTGAGAATCCAGGATTTAAATATATAAAAGAAATACATTTTTTCACGTTAATATGATAATAATAATTATACAATAAATTAATACGGTGTCATGGATCATAATGAAAAACTATATTTGTTGTATATATATATTTTTTATTTAAGAAAAAATACATGACATTTTTAAGTTACCATGTCCAGTGTTAATGTGCGTAATAAATAATGTCGCTGATGATTGCTTTGGAAATTTTTATTTCCTGAGAGACACTGCTTTACTATAGCCAGTGAGTATAGGCTGGTACATGAAGGTACAGCGAGCTTCAAAAGTAGAAAATCAACGAGTTACAAGTAATTTAGTGAGTTGTGCTCCAGTGCATATACTAAGAAATAAGGTTGAATATTAATTAGTCCTATTACAGGAGTACATCATATGAGAAATTTGCTAATCGGAATTTATACGAAACAGAGTGCATAATTATTCTTGAAGCGATCATCCACGATGAAACAAGTAATAACAGGAAATATATAGATTAATTGGAATGATTTACTGACACATATATTATATTTTGTCACGGTACATCGTGTACAATCGCGTATCTCTCTACGAACTGAGATAAACGTAGAAACACTAAAATCATAGAACTAAACATAACTTACACTATGGAATGTCCCACATAATGCCATTTTTGTAATTAATACTCAAATCAAGACTCATGCTTGTATGTAGATATTCAAAGAAAACTGTTCTCGGTATCGGTAATAATTTGTTCTCGGTAAAAGGGTAATCATTTTTTTCTTTCTGCGAGACTGTTGACCCGAATAAAAAATGGATAAAGTGTTTTTGTATAAACAATGTTTGTTATCACATTACGCAAGACATTCCGTATCGCATACAAATGTACCAAAAAAATAAGCTTACTTATTAATAACTATAAAGTTTTTATGAGACGGTTCATATACTTTTCCCTGTTTTTGATTCTCGCGAAGTGTTCGTTCGATTTGTAGTAGGTAACTAAAAAAAAAAGAATGATGGCGGAGGGAGTGATTGTTGATACTAGAGAGTTGTGCGACATCCTCTCTTTTATAAGAGGATCATTATCATCATCTTCCTCTCGTTTGTGAAAGTGTTCAGAGAGAAGACGTCTCATAGCACGTACGATACCTCGCGTCACTCTATCATCTTGAAGAGTGCGCACGAGAAGGCCATGCCGAAGAACTGTAATCGAGAATGAAGAAAACACGATGAGTATAGCAATCACAGCGAAGAGAAGAATCCCCTTCTTCCACAATCTCAA
This sequence comes from Hartigia nigra, assembly GCA_031001745.1. Classification (NCBI taxonomy): domain Eukaryota; kingdom Metazoa; phylum Arthropoda; class Insecta; order Hymenoptera; family Cephidae; genus Hartigia; species Hartigia nigra. Next base: position 91,096 of record JARPRG010000374.1, read on the forward strand.
GAGTGTTAAGGTTGTCAAGTAAATTGTAGTTTAAATTGCAAAAACCGCGCAGTGCATCAACTACGCGAGTCAGCAATAAGATTAATACGTCACTTTCAGTTGCATCTGTTTTCAATCATAAGATACACGGTGGCTATCTCCACTATCCAACCGCGGGAAATGAAAGTATGAAAATCTACTTTATCGACAGAACTGATTTCTCTTACCATCAAAACGGCTACTGCTATACCAGCACCAGCTAGTCGCGTTGCATGCTTCTGCATGTATATCTGTGTACCATTGACGCAACCATCCAAATACGCTGTCGTCGATGTCACCGTGTCTGGACCGGTGTTGCAGTGGAAACGCTAGAGAAAGAAAACCATTACGAATCGTGAAAGCCGAATAATTGCGTGAAAGCGTGAGGGTCACGTGCACCGAGATCAAATTATTATATCGGATATTGATCTACGTGTATCTACTTCCTCAAGTGGTAAGGATAATTGGTATAATTTGATCATAGGATCTTCAGATGAATTTCTTGACAATCTCAAATCATCTGAATTAAATGTCCAAGTCCTCTTTACCTGACCAGGTTGAATTTCGCGACAGCAACTCTCCGGGAGGCGCAGACCGTTCCTATCCCAATCCTTCCAGCTATCGACTCCACAGCAATGAAGCTACAAGAGAGAAAGTTCGAAAGTGGATTTTAGTGTCAATAAGAATGTCAATGAAAAGCGCATGTAAAAGTAATAACCTTATAGAATCATAATAAGTACCTGTGATTATCGTTGCTATCATCAATAATAATTTTATTATAGTCAATCATTATAGACGTTATTACTTACCGTGCTTTGGGTGGTATCCCAAGCTGTTCGGATGGATGCATGTCTGTCGTACTGCAGCAGCGAAGCCTTCATCTTATGATGCACGGTGTCGAGGAGTTTTTCACGGAATACGTATCCAAGGATGCCACCAACAAGCATCGTCACGAATAGCAGGAAAACAATAATGAAGTACTAGGAAAAGATGAGTCATTATTAATTAATATAAAAATTCATCGTATCTCATACGTCTATTCAAGTAAATAGCTAATATTCTCACCGTGAGAAGCATGCATTTTATTTCACGTGATGCACCAACGCATCCGAAAAATGCAATAAATGCCACTATGATGCCGCCAACCAGCAGGACGTAAACCGCACCAGACAAAAGATCGGTACCAACCAATTCACTAATAATTTGTACCTTGTCTACCAAGGCCCATATAGCTAGTCCAGCTACGACTACTCCAAGAATCTGAAAATGACGTAAGTTCATCATTATTTTCAACCGCTGTTCTAATGCTCGATATGTTAATGACGTCAGGCAAATCATTTAGAGACCACGTCATTCTACGTAGGTATAAACAGAGACCTGTCATTTACACAATTAGAACTTCATTTAGGTGCGTAGTACATATTACCTGTACCTACTACTACCGATATAGTGATCATAGTTGATAGTTGGTAATTTAATAAACTTTTTAAACGCTGCCGAATGATTCAGTTCTCTGTAAGAACGTATTACTCACTTTGGAGGATAATACCTTTCTCTGAATCAATGGAGGACAATCGTATAGCACAATGGGAAAATATATGAGCTCTGAAAAATTCTATAGTTTCAATGGTTTCATAATAAGAATACCAATGTCGTTCCTCAGGCATTAAATAATTTTTCGGCATTTTTTGAGAACCTTACGTGACTTTCGATTGCTTATACTTACGAATATGAGGAAATTGGCGAAAAATAATGAATACTTCATGAAACGACCGCAGCCGTCTATTTCAGTACCGTAGCCCATGGCGTATTCGTTGATCTGTAACACAACAAAGATTTTATAAATTTTTTTCACGCGTTGATCAATGTAGAACGCGCTCGTATAATCTTAAATTTATAAACGGTACAACGCGCGAGATTTATTTGAGAATAAAAACCGGTTTACATATATAAAAAAAAGTTTAACAAAATAATGATTATTTTATTTTTAATAATACCGAATATAGTGGATAGCGCATGGTATAAAGGTTCATTCGTTGGTTGTTTATTATGCAATAATAAATTTGTTTCACCACGATATTATAAGAGAGAGAGAAGAACTATTTATTCACTAGAGATTCACTAGGCACTGTGATAAATTCGATTGATTCAAGTGTTTCTTTTTTTTTTCTTTTTCTCACTGTCACGCCTTTCCTTCAAATATAATCTTTTGTATACGTTTAAGGTTGACGGTTAATAACATCGAGTTTATTTACTTCGTATAATCGTCGACGTCTCGCCTTCGATTCCTTTGCCATGGTGATCGATTATATATGGCACAAGCTAAGAATTAAGGAGATGGAGAACTTGTCTCGAAGACGGTCAAACGTAAAATGTGAATTGCTACATTCTCTGCCTCTCGACTCTCTGGCACAAAGGCCAAGCTGATTGTAAAAGTGCATATTTTTGGAGCGTGTGTCATAGCATCGCAGTAGAGAGGATTACGCAGATTATTCTCATCCAATTCTGCGATTTGTGTATAGTTCGAGCATACACGTAGGTGGGAAACATATTGTGAAAATCGACGAGCCGATTTCGTTATGTTCTCCAAAGTCAGTTTTGTAAGCTCAGAATTCCATGTTACGAGTTTCTCTGCAAAGGTGGGACATTGCGACGCAAATGGTCATGGTTCGTGGCGCAAACTCGTTTGTCATTCTTAACGTTAGGGAGTTTTAGTTATTTGTTAAATGGCTCAGTGATGTCACCGGATATTCGTGCGTGCCTTGGTAACTCCTTCGTAATCGTTCTAAATTCAAAATATCCGGTGCAATTCGTGCATTCCCAATTCACTTTCTGAGTTTGCCCGTATATGAATTTTTATAGACTCCATTTTTGAATTCTTCAAGAGGAAGCTTCGTTTGGATAGGCCTATTAAGATTTCAATATTTATTGGTCTATCAACATTATAGAAGAAAAAATAGGATCGCTGTGGCAATAAGTGGTGCATATTTTTACAGACAATTTTAATAATTCTTTTGCTATGATGTCAGCAATATTCATTGACCTTCATATACATACTACTGCACAATTCAAAGCTCCATTACGGTCAGTGTTGCTGGACTTAATATGTAAAAAAGGACTTATCTTGGTGACATCGAAATAATACCAGCGGCCTACTTGCTTCGTTTTGTCTATTAAATGTAATTCTCTCATTTAGTGTAACTTGAAACATCCAGTATCCACCTGTCGCAAGGACACTCGTAATAACCTTGGACGCTATACGCAGGATAATTTACGTGAAGACAGTTCTTCGATAAAAATCAAAAGAAATCTTTCAGTACAGTTCGCAGTATCCTTGCACCATTTTCACATGCGGCTAAACACGTTGTCCTCGGATAAGTAAGGAAAAAAATTAGGTAAAAATTGAGCAGTAATACGTTAATGAATTACAGGAAATGAGATAAGCCTTTGCGGGTGAAGTAACTATTTTTTTTTTGAACGGATACAGGAAATTTGTAGGAAACCTGGGGAATTTTCCGAAGCTTGGTTCTGTAAATTTCAGACAAGGATAATATATTCCAAGGATTCATCTTTTATTATGTAAAATTAAATTTTTTTCTAAAATTCAAATCTTTACTTTAGGAAAAACCTGTACTCATACGAGACACCGTAACCTGCTTTATAATCGTAATTACCCCAGTATCCTTGGGAGGTACGCATTGTTCTCATGTAGTAAAACAGTTCATATATTTGTGGCTATGTGAATTAGAACTAGTGTGTGGAAAATCTGTGCTTGAAACATCAGTCGCAGTGATATTCACATCGTTCTGGATGATGGCAGGTGTAAACGAATTGACAACGAAGAACGCCACACCCAGAGAGTTAGGAGTTAGGTTTTCTCTTTAACTTTAAAAGTGGCCCTTTCCAACGGTCCCAGGTGACCGTTATATTTGAACAATTAATTCCAAACACAATTTTAGACAAGATTCAATATATCACACAAGAAATAACAACGTAGAACTATTTTTATTCTAATCTATTTTATGATATCTGTTAACTGTCATACGTATGCATATACGTGACAATTTTAAAAACATCCTTTGCGGGTGTTTAAAATGTGCCAGTAGTGTTTCCTATCTACATCACCATTTACCATTTGAAAAGGGCTCGTTACGGAAAGAGTAAACCTGGGAGGAATTAATTTTTCATAATTAGGTCAGTTCGTTATCGTTACTTTAGTTTAAGACTTTACAAGATTCTTTTGTCCCAACGTTAAAATCGTTAACTGACTCCTCTTATTCTTTCGTAAAATAAGAAAAGCCTGGCGGTCGATGTAGAATCAAAGAACGTCTAGTTACAGTAAAAGAGGCTAACGGTTATTATCTTCAAGTTCTAGAGTAGGGCTGCCATCGATCTCATGGTATTCTGGCTTCTCTTTTTTTGGTTGCGTTCGTTTCGTTAACGGCTGCAGTAAGCAGCTACGTAAGCATAGTTTTACGTATGTATATGTACATACCGTTTGACGTGTTCGACTTTCCAAGTGAGCTTTAAGAGAAGTAAATTCAGGAGAAAAAAAATCCGTGGCTACATTCGAAGGCGTAAAAGTAGATGGCATGATGAGTGGAGAGGAATTAATAGGAAAGTTGAGAGGAACGTATAAAAGAGTTGGTGAAGTATACATTGAAGAGAAGAGAAGAGAAGAGAAAGAACGAACTCCGTGGAAAAGAGAAGAGAAGGGCTCATTTCGAATACGAAAGTTACACAAGGCGAGGTCATCAGGTTTTACTCGTAGCGTCAGCGCGATCCTCGTACTACGCGTTTGCCTACGTACAATGGTAAATATACGAGTTGCGTTGACGCGTGTTTTAAAACAATACACCTTAACTTTATAATTAAAAGCGAACCGCCAGACACACCTCAAAACTGGGCCAAGCCCGCGTGTATTAATTTCTAACAGTATTGTATATAGTATAATGAAATAATTTAATATGACGTTAAAAAGAAATATGTTAAGCTAATTTGGTTTCATGTAAATTATTACGAAGGAATGGTACTTATCTTGCTGGTTTGTTTCTATTATCCATCAATACTCATCGTGTTTATTCCCTTTTTTCACACTAAAAACGTTTTCCCGCCATTCTCAACTCCTACTCTTACTCGATAATAGTAAACACAACGTAAAGACGTGACACCATCTTTCAGGGCGTTTTCTAGAAACTGCAACTAAACCGGTTGTTTCTTCCTTCTCAGAAATATGATCTAATCAGCGCGTTATTTATCTTCAGTTCGGCGAAGTTTACATACGTATACGAGGTACACGTATACTATATACTCTGCTAATAAAAGTCTATGTGTATTTAGACAAATATATATAGCCTATAAACTTCTGTTCTTACCGTATGAACAAAAAGTAAAAAAAATATTCATAAGTTAATTCTTTTTTAATAATAACAATTATTACTTTCAATCAAATGTCACACTCACCGTATATGCAGCAATCCAAAAGTATTGTTAATAAGTACAAATTATATTGTTTATAGCACCACACTATGTACTTTAATTGTTTTAAGACTTCTTGATACTGGAACTCCAGCTCGGGATGACGTATGATGGATGCACGAATACTCTTAGGTCTCTTGATTGTTCACGGACCGTCCGACTAAAACTGAAACGGAAAACAGCTTTCGCGTCTCCAGGCAGTCGACAGACAAGTATATACGGGTGCGCTTAACTCATAACTTGGTATACTTTGAGCTCCAGCGAGAACGTATGCTACTGCAGTATAGTCAAGTCAGTGGTGTTCTTTAGGTACCGCACTATACTAACTGGTCTGAAAAATCTACACTCTAAGGAGCTGAAAGTGGGGAGAGGCTCTGTGTCAGCAGCAGCAAAATAATGTATCACCTAACAATGGGCTGCATACTAATAACCGAGTTATTTCTTCGAGCAATAGATATTACATGAAATTGTAATCTCCATTGCATTTTCTCAGGTAATGTAGCATTTTTGTTGGCTGCAATTTATATATGTACTATGCGAACAGGTTCGATTGCATCTTCATTGAGGATTATAAAATGACTGCAGATAATTTTATTCAATATCAGATATGCATATAGTATTTTTGTTGTCATTAATCATGCGACAGTAAAATGACATCTCTTTTTGGAGTAATTCTCTATGTATCTGTTTCAGATGTGTAGTGTAAATTATTTGATAACTTTATTTAAGAGATACGTTCTAGACACGGGCAGTTCAATGGGGCTGAAATTGGTGCAATATCTATGCATTTCACGTTTGTCTATTCTGCCTGGGTTGAACATTATGACGCAGTTATGAAGTCAGCACTAAAGTTAGTTATCAACCTTCTACGTTTAACTACAGTTTAACCCTTGTGATTTCGCATTGAAAATATGATAACTGAATTGATATTAATGAGTAAACATGGCATCATGCAAAATATACGTAATCTTTCAGTAGAATTAATGTATGTTGTTTGAACGTTATAATTAATAGCGGTATAAACATATTTAGCGTGAGCACGTAAGATCGGCGAACCATTGAATGACAAATCAAATTCAATGTTTTACGCAAGTTGTTGGAGAAAATGGCGATCCGATAAATATAGAGCGCAATTTCAGTTTATTTTGCAAACTTTCTTCAGTATTATAGTTGATTCAGGAGTAAAGCCTTGCATGAGTGAGGACGATCGAGGAATAAATGAAGTGAAGAAAGAAAATAAAACAAAAGGAAAAACATGAAGCGCAAGGAAACGGAATAGTCCACAGTGCCTATTTCCATGAAGCGTAACCTCCATACAAGCCAGCTGCGACGATTCTGTGGATAGCCTTCCCCAATTGGAGACCAAGAATTTTTGTTCAATGTACAAGGAAAAAACGTTCGAACACGGTGATAGGGTAAAAAAACCTCAAGGAGGGATTAGAAGAGAAACCAAAGAACGTGGAAAATCGGGCCAAGCAATAAAAAAAAACATAAGAAGAAAGACGCGGAAGGTCAACGCCTAGTTAGCTTCACTGCATGAAAGACCATGATCGGTGTGTATCCGGAGGAGAATCATGGACTCCAGGAGGAAGGCCCGAGAGACCATATCACTATCATTAACCTGGGTCCCACATACTGAGTAAAGTCAGTGTATAAGACCGAAAGCCAATCCCCGTCCACTGTGTTCTATCAGCAGTTAAAATTAAATGAACTTAAAAACTTAAAAACATTACCGAAAACGGGGCTTTACCAAAAGTGCAAGTCCACTATCTGTATATCCTTTGGACAAGCTTCTGAGATAATCAACTTGGGATACGCTGTATATCAGAGAATATCACAAAAAAATTACAACCTGGAGTAAAAATATGAGTGGAATAAAAAGGGATACGATGCAAACATATTGGGGGATGTTCAATCTAGCGTTATTTACGTGAGTCTCGATTCTTCGATTTTACTGATCGGACATCCATGATGATCCACTTTCTCAAAACGTTAAGCTGAAAAACGATCAACTTGAAAGTCAATATGATAGTGTAAAAAATATATCAGCTTTAACGTTCGTTAATAACAATCTATCACTGACTGAAGTGCAAAGTGGTATGTTTAGATAATTTATTTGACGACACCGACAAGCAAATGGTATCGTGGAAAAGGAACAACATCGTCGAGGTTTTTCAATAATAGTGTAGAGAGGGATAAGCGTATGAGCCAAGAAGCGCGACACAATGAAAAAGACACTTTCCTAAATTACATTCTATTTGTATTCATGTCAGTTTCAATGGCACGGCCTACTGTCCTACTAACTTGTAATTCGCAATTTCATACTACGAAGTGCAGGTGTCACTATGAAAAAATCACAGATAATGAACCTTGAACCGATATGAAGTCAGCTTAACATCTAACATTCCAAATTAACTTAGAATATATGAATTGTTGGTTCGTATAGAAACACTGTATAAAGACTGCAATCATTACAGGAAGTTTATTTAATAATTTTCAAGGATAATACTCAATTCAGGGACACCGCAGTATTTTGTAGTGTTTATTGCCGGTATGAATGAGGCCTTATAGTTCTCTAGCCTGGTCGTCCAAGATGGTCGCTAGAGATTTGAGATCCGATAGGTGCGGTTCGTTCATTCTCAAATAAAAATTGTATATTTATAGTTTCTTTAATAAGTGTATGCTACCAGTGAGCTAAGGATAGGATATTAATTATTTGTGTCTACATTGTTCATTTATTTACACGTTATGAAGGTCATTCATAATTTGTTAGCCCGTGAATGTTTATGCGCAGGTGAATGCTCGACGTGTAGATGAGATCAGACGTTTCCGTACAAGGAGACAGGTAAGAACGGTTTAATTGAGGCCGTTCATTCATTGTATGGCAAAGTCATGACAGTCAGTACTATGGAGAAGTTGCAGGAGCAGGGCTGGTGAGTACATTGATAAATTTATTATAAATATGGTATTATGAAAATGTTGAAACGTTAACGTTAACGATGTTTTTATCATATCCTCAGGTACCTCACTGAACATGGATATAATGTTATCAGCGATTCTGGAAGTATCCTTGACGTACAAAGAATTATAAAGCGTGCTATTGATGTTAGTATTTAGTTTCTTAATTGTACTTTTATATCCCTGCATGATGCTTGGTACAATGTTTGCTTGTAGTTTGATTTGAGGGAAATTGGGAGTGGACAGGGAGACCTCAATCAGGGTAATCTAGTATTGCAAATACAGAAGCTACGCAATGTGGCAGCTCCAAAATGTAACGAAGAATCTCGTGCTACACCACGTATGCTAAAATTCTCACTAACGGATGGGAAAAATAATATTCAAGCTGTCGAAGTTGAACATATTTCATCTGTTAGGTATGCAGTATCTGTGTGAATGTAATTTTGTTATCTGACGTGTTGTTCCTTTTAGCTTAAATACACCACCTGGTACAAAGTTATTAATAAGAGGTGGAAATTTATTACTGTCGCATGGAATTATCCTATTGAAGCCTTCTAACATAGGAAGTATACTTGGAGGAAAGGTACCTAATCTGTTAGAGAAATGGGAGTTGAACAAGGTACGTATAGTGTACTAAATAACATAGCCAAATTTTTAATTGACAATGAAAAATTGTTTTACACAATACTCTTCTAATGATTACAGAAATTGGCATTACACACGAGGGTGAGATCATTGGATGAGGGTGGTCCACCTCCATGGATACCATTTGGCAAGAAAATCGTAAAGGTCACGGAGCAAGATAAAAATTTCAAAGCTCTTGCTGATAAAGAAAAAGCAACTAAAGAAAATGATGAATTTGAAGCGCAACGAAAAGATGCGATCGCTGAAGCTGCGAAACAGGGCAGTAAAAAAGTGTTTGGTGGCGGAAATAAACAGGTACTTAGAACATAGTAAAATTTATATTTACTTGCAATTTATTAACTAGTAAATTAAGCTAACTAATAAATTATTATGTTTTCCCAGCTATTGGATCACACTGTACAAAGGATAGTAGATCAAGGTTTCTCGATAGAACAAGCAGAATATGCTTTGAGGATAAACCGTAACAATGTTGACAGAGCATTGAAGACTTTACAGCGAAACGACAACAGGCATGCAAAGTAAGATTTTCATATCATATAAATATTTATATCAAGTACACTTTATTTGTTAAACAACACCATAAATTAAAATCAGTAACGCTCGAGAACCACGAGAACCTCGGGAATCTCGTGAACCACGTGAAACTCGTGGCAAGCGCTTTGAGAAGAAAGTTCAAGAAGACGGAAAACCAAGTAGTGGCAAGGTCTCTCTCTTCGATTTCTTAGAGGACAAACTTCCGGCTCAAACGGATACAGTAGAAGAGACCAATTCGCAGCAATTCAACAATACTCAAAGCAAGGAAAGGTCTGAAAATAATTTCGAACGTTATGACATGAGAAGTGTTGATCATTCTCAAGCAGGAAAAGGTGGAAGGTATATACTTTATTTTCAAATTAATTTAGAATACTATTGGAAATAGTTTTTCCATTTCTTTGTTTTATTATATATAGGGCCCAGCGTGGTGGCCGTGGATATCAGCCACCGCCAAGATATAACGATGATAGCAAATCGGTGAAACGCACCAATAATGGTAGTTACGACACCTATCAATATTCATCACACAGCGGTGGCAATATGCAACAAAGTAAGCCACCACGATTTCAAAGAAGTCAAGATAATCAAAATGTATATCAGCCAGATAGTGGTTATAAGGGATCCTATAACAAGAACGATCACAGAAACTCGTTCGCGCGTTCGCGTGCTGACAATGCCGGTAATATTAGTGAAAGTGGAAGTACAAGCGGACATAATAGAAACCAACAAGATTATCATGGAGGCCAATCAGCAAACGGTAACAGGAACCACAATCAAGTTGACGATGCCAGGAATAGACACAGTTATGATGCATCTTATGGTAGGCAAAATCGAGGACAAGACGGAGTGCATAAATCGTTTCAACCAAATTCAATTGAGAAAAATTATAAGAGTCAGCTGAACAGGCATCAGCCACTTCCGGCATATGATAGTAATAATGGTGGAAATCGAGGTCGTGTTGGTTTTAATGAACAAAAGAGAGATCATACGTTTGGTCATTCACGTACTGCTAATAATACATCTGGCGGTACGTGGTTTTGGCAAATTGGTGACAAGTGTATGGCCAAATACTGGGAAGATAATAGGGTACATAACGTTATACTGAATATTGCCTAATAATTGATCTTCATATTTTTTAGGTAAATGTAAAATAATTTTTTTATATTTGTAGTATTATAATGCGGAAGTGACTGCTGTCTCTGAGAGAACATGCGTTGTACAGTTCAAAGACTTCAATAATTACGAAGAGGTCCTCCAAGTGGATTGTATACCAATAACAGAAGACGTTTGTATGGTACGACTTAATTTACAGTTCTGTTTAATAAATGTAGATACTCAAATAATTAATTAATTAAAAAATTAAATGCCAGGATGTTCAAGGAGGACAGGGATATAATAACGATTCCAGACGTCAGGATCATCGTCCAGGCAATAGGCAGCGCTATGATCAGAGTCACAATCACATAACTGGTAAATATCTTAATTAACACGTTCAGTATTCCCGCCCGCCTATCGGCGAAGATGACTCTCCGCACCATGCTGATAGATGAGCGAGGGTAATCAAGGTATTAAAAATATACATAATTGAATTAATCTATTTAATTCCTATTATGTACAACAGGTATGGAATTCCGAAGAGGTGGTGGTGGCGGCGCTGGAGGAGGTCCTGGTGGTAAAGGAGGCTTCAATAAACGTAGAGGTCCACAGCGTAGTGCACAGCCCATTTATCAACCGCCAGCACAACGTGGTGGTACATCATCATCAGGAGGAGGCCAACACAATAATCCTACACTTTAACACAATGACAATAGTCCTTTTTAGCTAATAAAATTTCGATTTAGACGCGAGCATTAACATAGTCGCTGATCAAAGGTACACTAAAGACTGACAGCAAACTATGACAACTGTCAATTCTCATGCCATGACAGAAACTTTGTTTCCATTAAGTCATCTCGGCCAGGATACTGATAATAGAATATACAAAAAACAGTAATGCGTCTCGCATGCAGTTATCCGCATAGTGAAATTATACGGATTCCGAAAGAAATCTCCATTGTAAGATAACGACAGTTCATTGAGCAGTATAAAGCGTTTTTATTGTATGTTGGAAGAAAGGCGTCCTGACGTCGAAAGGTGCTCGGCGTCGCGTCGTGCCTCGATACCTTGTCTACCTTCATAGAACAGTAATAATGAACTTTGTAATATTTAAAATGAAGTGTTCCCATTAACGAATGTTGAGCGATACGCTTTATATTCGTAAATCTGCGATAGAAGCGCTGTGCGGTGTCTTGATTCTAGACGCTAATTTAGTGCCAAATTCGAGGAGGATGCATATACGTAACAAAATAACGTCTTTATTAATTATTAGTCTTCTCGTGATCTATTTCATCGAGTCAGTGAAATTCTCCTTGAATTTTGAGGAGGCAGCAGTTACATTTTTTTTTTCTATACGGCAGCAGCATTATCGCTCAGGACGCTCGAGACGCTTGCCATAATCATTTGTGTTGTATCATATTGTATTTGACAAATCTTATTACATTGAATGGATGTCACGCAAAACGCATATTAAACAATCACTCGTTTCGTAAATGCTAATTAGAATTGTGATGTTTATTCGTTCCTAACTATTTCTCCATGCTAATATTCAAAGAATAATATTACCAGGATTGTTCCTGTTTACAGAAAGTTTTATGAAGTAATGTAAGATGCACTATATTTATATCCATTTTTTTATTGCATTTCTGAATACGCATCAAAGCGTCGTGATTGGTTTAAATTTTCAGGCTTCAAGCATTTTTGGCCCTCTGGCGTTGGTGCAACGATACTAATGTTGTATTGACATTTATGCATGGCGGGATAGCCATGTCGTTTGCTTCTATCAATTTAATAATTCATTTTAACCGCTTTATCGGTATTCAGATAAGTTTTATGTAAGGGGAATTGTGCGTTCTGTGGCCTCGGATTATAATAGTACTGTTTCCAATCGCTAACGACTGTAATGCCGCCGCTCTCGGGAGGATTCGGTGAACAGATTGAGGTTACTATTTTAAATTTCAATGCGTGATCTCAATGTCGCTCTGAATTCTTTGATTGACGATTACGCTTCTTGCCTTTTAGGATTATGAAGTATTAAATTTACTTGGAAAAGGTGGATTTGCCAGTGTCTACAGAGCAAAATGTCTTCGAAGTGGAATGGAAGTTGCGATCAAAATGGTAAATCGACGCTTTTAAAGAATTAAACATCACCCACTTGTTGCTCTAAATACATGTATATATGTTAAGAATTACTTGATTCTAATAGATTATTATAATATAAATATTCCGTATAGTACGAATGTTGCACGGAATTAGTCTATAATTTAATTTAAATTTTTTAGATCGACAAGAAACTCATGAAAGCTGCTGGGATGGTGGGACGCGTTCATCAGGAAGTTGCAATTCATTCACGTTTGAAGCATCCAGCTGTATTGGAGTTATATACTTTCTTTGAAGATACTAATTATGTTTACTTGGTATTGGAACTGTGCCACAATGGAGAGCTGCAGCGTTTTCTCAAAATGCAGAAATCCCGTACTCTATCTGAGGAGCACGGTGTGTTGACATATTTATTTTGTTGATAGCTAATTTATTAATCATAACAAAATTTGTTAATGATTTAATCTTATACTTACAGCTGGCCGTATCATTAGACAAGTTGTACAAGGCTTATTGTATTTACACTCACATCAGATACTTCACAGGGATATGTCCCTTTCAAACTTATTATTAACTAGGGATATGCAGGTGGTAAGTATAACAACTGTCAGTTAGTACAATATAATAGTTGTATTAACTTTTATTCTTTTTAGAAAATAGCAGATTTTGGTTTAGCCACACAATTAACAAGACCCGATGAAAAACACTTGACCATGTGCGGCACACCAAACTATATTTCTCCTGAGGTATGTCATAATATTTCTATAGAAGAATATATTTTCCAGGACTTTTAAATTTTCATACTACACAGGTCGCAACAAGATCCTCTCATGGATTGGAGGCAGATGTGTGGAGTTTGGGATGCATGCTATACACTCTTCTAGTGGGCAAACCACCCTTTGATACAGATGCTGTTAAAAGCACACTGACCCGTGTAGTTATGGCTGATTATATGATGCCAGCACACTTGTCTGAGAATGCAAAGGATCTTATCGATAGGTTATTGAAAAAGAATCCACGAGATCGCATTCAATTAAGAGATATTTCAAAACATCCATTTGTTGCAACATTGGAACGATCACGATCAGTCAAGGTATAGTTACAAACACTAATATCTCAGGTAAAAAAAATTAAGAAAAAATTCTTTTCCAGGGAAAAGCTGGTATATCCAGAGGATTATCAAGTGTAGATGGCATGACGGATTCCGGAGTAGGGCGGACAATATCGTCCTGCGGAAAGGGGCGATTTCGCTCACGTTCCGAAGAGAGAATGTCGACAGTTCCTGTATTGGGAAATGTCCTGGGACCAACAGTCAGTGCCAGGAGTGATCCATATTCTGAATCCGTAACGAGACCGCACTCTTCCCATAGAACAAAACCACCGGATTACTATCCTAATGAAAATTCTGTATTGGCTGGAATTCCCCAACCTTTGCGAAGTAATGTGTTCTCGCAGTGCGAGCAGCACAGTGGCTATGTTGTACAGGAGAATGAGGATAAGCATAGAAGTCAACGACAACATCCACGAGAACGTACTCATGACAACGGCAACGAACCCTGTGACACCGGAAACAAGCTTTCGGTACCACCTTTGAACTCTGAAAGACTTCAGCCTACAAGACATCGCACTAAGAATGCAGTTCTCACTATTTTGGATAACGGAGAAATCTGCATTGAGTTTATTAAGAAGAGAAATGGCGGGGTATGTATTTGATTTACATATCCAATATATATAAAAGTATTTCAATTTCAATTAAACATTTTTTAAACAGGAGAAAGTGGGCGAGGTCTGTCGCATATCCGGTGACGGCTTGAGAATGGTTCTCTATAGACCTGCAGAAAGTACTGCAGTATGTTCACAACCACCTCCACTTCCTTCACGTGGTGCCGATAGCATTCACTCGTATGAGAGTCTTCCTCAACGTCATCATCGCAAATACATGTACGCTGCACGGTTTGTTAAACTTGTCAGAGCCAAAACACCAAAACTTACCCTTTACACGGCACGTGCCAAGTGTCTCTACATGGAGAACGGACCACAGCCTGATTGCGAAATGCACTTCTATGATGGAGTAAAGGTATCTGGCGACATTGTTTATTTTTTAAATTTGTATTTAAAGATTTTATTCATTTCCGTCAAAATCTGTATTATAGCTCGTCCGCGTAGATGGTGTTGTCAGGATAACGGAAAGGGACGGTGCATCAACATACGTGGAAGGTGAATTCCCATCCGATCTGGAGGAATATCATGAGCATTACTCGGAGTGTTATCAACGGTGCTTGCTACTGGATTCCACGTTAACATCCCTAGGGACGGCTACAGGACATTCCTGTTTTCCTGCCATAATCGGACGAAGACCTACCACGGCTTTGAACGATACGCCAACCATACAAGGAAAAGAAAACGTATCTCGCGGTAATCCCAGTCCACCTGTAGTAAGTATTCTGATTTTGTAGTACGAAGGAAGTTATGTAAATTGTCATGGAATTGTATTACTACTTTTTCTCATTCTTTTTAGATGCCATCGTTCGAAGCTACTTGCTCTGTTGTCTCCACAGTAGCGTCGCATTCCAGAAGATTAAATTCCGTTCGTATTTCTGGCTGTAATACTAATAAAGTAACAGTTCCTGGGGTCGGAGTGGCTACTCATCTTCCTTCTGGTGACGTTCGTGTCGATTACAAGGATGGCACAACACTCACGGTAAGTTACCTTATATAATTTTGCAGAAGACATTATTTGTATATGATTTTGGAATGCATTATTACAGATAAGCCCTCAGAGTTCAGGTGGTGGAATTATGTTTGAAAGCTCGAATGGCGTAACGAAGTATAATCAGAATTATCAACAAAATTCTGAAGTGCCATATATAGTGAGGGAGAAGCTACGACATTTACCGACTGTTATTAAGTATCTCGTACAACCTAAGACTAAGAATATACGGTAGTCGTAAAACGGGCATTGCCACAGCCGAATATTGTTGTACAGTAATTTTATTCTGCTCCAATGATACTAATGACAAGAACAGAAAGCATTTATAGGTATACATTTATTAGATTTATAACGGTATGTAGAATTATAGAGTAGATTATTTTCTATAAGTACAATAAAGGGATACCTATGATACTTGTTGTTCGCTTGACTTTTATCAATGACAAAATGTACTATTAAATTGTTTATATAAGCATCAAATCGATTCAATAAAGTGATCATTTTTTAATGATATTTCACCTTATTGAAACTTTGCTAATGTGCTGTCATCTCGTATGTGACGTTCATATAAATGAACTTTAAGCACCAAATAACGGGAATCAAAAAAGCCCTTTGACTGTTACCTTTTGATTAAGTGTCGTTAAGGAAATGACGTCAAAAGTTCATGACGCGTGGCAAATAATCAGTGCATTAATAGTCTTACGATTCTCTGCAGGGAGCGGTTCAAGCGAATGCGCCAATGACGCCGCCATATTGTTGTGAGAGTGAATCTCAAGAAGCGGAGAATCCGTTGTTGACATTTCTAATTTGGATCATTTCGATAACGTATTCTTTTATAAATGTATACATTACGTTATTCTAACATTTGTGCCTTTGCAGTAAGTGAAGAGGCTACAAAGTTCTCTTGGTGACTGGATGAGTGAAATTCTCTAAAACAATCTGGCACGTTAGGGCGTAACAAACAGGAAAGTGAGCAAGTAAACAACGAGCACAGTGACGTGTCAGTGGTTAAACTGTAAAGGCGTGTGGGAGATGTCACTTGACAATCGGTCAACTTATGCTCAATTAGCTAATAATTAAAGGATTCCGGTGGAGCATTCTCGGACAACGGACTAGAAACTTTGACTGACGCTCTAACCTTATACAATGGGTAAGCCACTATCTAATCAAGTTTGGTTTACAATAGTTTATCGATAGATAAGACCTTACGTCTGGGTGGGAGATGTTACATACATAATAATCCAAATTATTTTACGCCATCTGTGCATTGATTTAGACACTTGATTTTAATCTTGCTATATATTATCTTAAGTTCCGCCGATATTCTTCCTTCTTCTAATCTTATCTTGACTTATGAAAACGAATTAGTCACGGATAACTCATCGGACTGTCCCTGTAGTATAGTGCTTCCTATTCACTTTGCATATTTTTCATATCTGTGACATGGCCAGGCATGGGCGATTTGGGCGCTCTTCCGATGAAGTTACCACAGTGGTTCCTTTGCGAAGGAAGTTTAAAAGTAATATTAGTGTCGATAGGTTTTCTCAGATCAGTATTCATGATGGTTACGTGGAAGATCATTCGTACAGTAAGTCTGGGAGATTATGTAGTCCTCTTCGTTCTATGGCCTTTTATCATCGACAGGCATCTCTTTATAGCTTAAATAATTTTTGCAATTTCTATTACTCTTTACTTTAGGTTTAACTGATTTTTTTTTATTTTACAGGGAATGTGTGCAATGATTGTATGGCCAGAGTGCCGTATGCAACTCTCATAGCTACTATAATGTGCTGTCTAGGAGTGGGAATATTTTGTGGCACCATGTACAGAGGTGCTACTCTCTCTGCTTTAATGATGGACCAGGTATATGATGGCTATTTTATTTTTTTCCAGAAACAGTGTAGAACGAACTGTAATTTCATTATTTATTGTCCAACTAAGGTCTTTCATTTGCGTTTGGGATGGCTGGAAGTTGTACAACTAGTTTTTGCTACCGTAGGAGCAAGTATGGCTGCTCTTGGTTTTATGATTCTATGTGTTGGATGTCTAGCCACAGGAGCCACAAGACACAAAGTCTACCGGGCTTGGAGATCACGAGTAGGCGGTCGCATTTCTTGTGCTGTTGTAAGTTCTCTTTTGATCTCTATATTGAAGATAGTAAAGGTGTACAAAACAAAATATTCTTATTCTTTTAGTTTATGACGATAACTTACGTGCTCCAACTTGGCTGGCTTCTAATATTTGCTTTCCTGGTAATCACGACACTGATATTCACAGTCTTTTGGGGCTTGTGCAGTAATCCACGGGTGCAATCTCTTGATCAGTGCATTGACTTCACTCAGTTTGGTATGTTTTCAATTATTATATTTATAATTATACATCCAAAGTTGTTATTCCAAAAAATGTAAATTTTGGTGCTTTTCTCTTCTAAAAGATTTCATGTTCCCTAACAACACAAGAGTTGAGGACATGAAAGTCTGCGGATCACAGGAGGTAAAATTATTCTGCAAGGATTACGTAGAGAAAGCTGAGGTGATGTTCATCCTGGCAACAGTAGCTGCTATGTTGGTCGTTCTTAGTCTGGTGCACTATCTGATGTGCCTTTCAGCGAATTACGCACATATCCGCGATCACGAGAAATTCCAAGAGTTACAAGAACTCCAGTACCTTCAAGATCCGATCGATCCTGATACTCCTCATTCTGGAATGGGTTCCTTAGGATCCCATCATCGTGCCAAGGATAGATTCTAGGATACAGCCCGTGAGATCTTCTCTATGAATCCACTATGAGCCTTTCACGATGAAGAAATGACTTTTTCCTTCATTGATCATTTTTTCACTTATTGATATCGTTATATATTCACGGGATGTATCTCCTCATCCGGATACTCTTCAGAGTATAAAATCCTAGTCAGGCATTGAGTAACAAAAAAAGGATTCACACAAAATTCTCCAGGATTTAACAATTTTTGAGTTTTTGCGAAAAACTTTTTTTTATTCAATCACTCACTAAGGAGCGTCCACACTCTGAAGCACCATCGGTTGTTCAGATACATCTGGTGTATTCACTGACTACTAACAATCGCAGTGATTCATCGACAGAGGATCTTGCGGGAACACTATTAATGCCGTCCAATTATTCACGAGTATCTTAAGTCTTTACTGTATCATCTAATATATAAGAGTAAGCGTTAGGATTTATGCAATCGAATATCGGGGCAATTTTAATTATAAATAAGAATTTTTAAGCAATTGCCCTGGTCAGGAGGTGGCTTTGGTCAAGCGCAACCCTGATTAGTTATTTTGTGTGATGTAAACGTGCACGTGCACAGACAAATTTTGGGTATCGCGTGAGATATTGCAAATCTACTGGTGTTTGATGTACAAAAGATATGAACCATATTGTTTGTCTAATGGTTATCATAGGGAGTTTTTCACCGATTATATTTTTGGACTTTGCGTACAGGTCCCTGACATTTTACTGGAATCAAGATAAAGAGAGTAAAAAACATTCCAAAATATATTCCACATGTATGGATATATATCTTTACTAGAGAGTCTAGATGATCGTTTTATTATTTTTTATTATTTGTATTTTACATTCATCGGGATACACGTTGCTAAAGCAACAATGAGGATTCCTTTTAAAAGGATGAGATTACAATGAGAAATCTTTATTTTTATGCGCACTCGATTTTAGCTTAAAGTATTTTTCGTGGTTGCGCCTATTTCTTTATTTTGTTTTTGTTCGATGAACCATGTAACCTTCTTTTACTTTATCTTATCTGTACCTTAGTATCCGTTAGCTTATACATATCACATAGTAACGTTTTATGAATATTAAATTTAAGTCCAAGAATTTTTAAAAACTACATAACCATGTGAATTATTCGGAATAAGGAAAGATATAACATTTTTGTAAACACATCGAATTTATCACGAATAGCTACGTCAATGAATTTAAACGCGATGCAAATTTTTTAAAAATTTTTACCAGTGACGCACAAATTTTAAATATGTGCCAAACCGTTACCGACTGCCGAAATTAGTTTGTTAGCGTTTTTTTTTTTTTTTTTTAATAATATTAATTGTATTTCCCTCGTTTTGATCGTACGGACGAAAGTATCTGTAATCAATAATTACACGTTTTCAATAAAACAATATGTCCTTTATTATAAATTTGATTCTTTTGCTGGGAAGTTATAGGCATTCGTTTTTATAATATGTACAGAGTAACAGTAATGCTAAGAGTTATTAGCAATTTTTACAAGATTTTACAACGAAGGCGCAGAGTGTATGAAAACAAAACGTTCAGACAGCATAATACTGTTCGCAAGTGTTATAAGCTCCGTCGCCAATCGCATGGTTAAACAAATTCTTATTGCGCTATGTACAATGATAAATATTTTTACAGATTTGCATAAATCATAAGACCTTTAATCGTCATCTAATTGAAAATCCAAATCAAAGTCCAACTCAATAACCTCTTGTATCGTATTGATGAACGTGTACCGGGAGAAAATCATATATAACTTTCTAAACCAGACATACTGGGACTTGTGTGCTGCCATTGCTTCCTAAAAACAATAATATTCGAGATTTTTTATTCTTTATCAATTTTATATTCATTGAAACTTACTTTTATTGTTCGCCTTTGCTCATAGTCGACGAAATACCAATACGAGCCAGATAGTAAACTGATTGGTAAATCCAACAGCTGGGCGTACTTCCTAACAATATTTACGGACTCCAATATGTACAGCTTGCAATCTAAGGACCATAAATAATTATTTAAATAATTAGTTGACAGATAAAATAACCATCAATAAATAATACTTACAAGATGGCACCCTCTTCTCCATATACAAGGAAGCAAATGCGTAAAAGAGTGAAATATGATTCTTATGTCCGCTCACGCCAAACTTATCAAAAGTCAGTACCGCATTTATTTTATAAGTTTCTATATAATTTAGAATTATTCTCGATACTTCCGTTTCTGGCCAAATCAATGTAGGATCGTCAGGTAATTCTGGATTCCTGTAAAGTCAAAAAGCGTAAACAAAAGTTTAACTCGAAAAGTAACGATGCGCGCATTATTTCGCGCCATTTTATAAATATATGATGGTATTGACTTACATTATAATGGTGACATTACCCTCAGGAATTCCAAGAACTTTTGCACAATCCCATAGCTCCTCCTTTCTTCTTCTATCACCACCTATCAATGAAGAAATTGTTAATCTTTATTAATAAATTCCACGCACGTAAGAATAAGTAACAGAAATATCAATGTAGTTCATAGGTCGTGCCCACCCGTAGTCAAGCAGAGAATATAAATCTGGCTGATATTTTCCCTGACGATGTTGTATATCGTAGGTCCAAAAAACATAACTTCGTCGTCCGGGTGTGCCGTCACTAATAATATCCTGGAGGGTGGACCAGGTAATTGCCATGGTCTGTGATTCGTGTTTTTCAATAAGAAATAAAGAAAAACGCAAACGCATAGATAAGCGCTCAGAGCTATTACGATCTGCCATGAAATTTCTTTAGCATACCAGCACCACCACCGTGTAATTTCATTAATATATGTATTTAGGTCCAGCATTTTTGTCGCAGATAAAATAGTTTTGTTTTAACGATAGATTCTTGGATACTTGTACTATGATTTCTGGATTGTTACTCGGAGTTAAATCTTGATTAAAGTACGAGGTTATGTTATGTGTCTTGATAAGGAAAGTAGGGCGCCATTGCCTGAGCAACCTGGGCCCTCGACGTTCGCACTGCTGTTCCACTGAGAATTTATTCTCTTTAACGTATTTTACTTGGAAAACATTTTATTGTTTAAATTTTGGATTTAATCACATTCGAGGAATGTCCGTGAGAATGGCATGGGTTAGTGAATTTCTAGATGGCATAGTTGAGTATAAGATACGAAAGTAGATTCTAGGGGATAAAGAAGGATATTATCTTCTTTTGATCACTGTACAAATCTGTATTATCGTACGAGTATTATTGACATATCATTTTTGATTGATTCGATTTATTGCATCGGGTGTAGGTGTAGCACCGTGCGCAATCGATTTGCGGAATCGTTAGACTCGTACGATTTTTTGACAATGACTACGACTACTTATTCACCGAGTACAACCTAAAAAAGCTCGTGCGGTACATGGCTTGCACCCAGCGGAATCTACACTTACATCCGATGCAGGAAATATTAATCAATCAAAAGCACTATTATTTAACAATAAAAAGTAAAGTTTGCTAATAATTAATACAAAATTCTTTTTCATTATATAATGTTGACGAGGGTAAAACAATTTTTTACTGACAGTATAAAAGATTATTATTTTGTCAAGTGTTTCGTATATTTAACAGTGTTTAATCTTTTGGGTTTTTTACGGATTTCTTGCAGTCTTTCACAATACGTATAGGTAGAATTCGACTTTGGATTTTCTTCAGGCATGCTCGTAGCTCTGGCCCAAATTATTGAAGCCACTGCTCCCAAGGCTCTTGACATACATAAGAAAACTTGATTGAATTCCATATCTCTTAATCCATAAGCCTTGAGGGACCGAAAGAACATATGACTATACTAAATAAAAGTATATATAAACGTGATAAATACAATTAACTATGTACTCTAAATGCAGGTGCAGCTAGCACATTCTGTTTCGGCCAGATACTTCTTCCTTTGGTCTTCTTTAACATCAGGCTCAGAACTGTAGATATTTCTTGGGATAACTGCAAGCATAGTAACTACCAATTTGACCCTTTTTCGTCTCCAATAAAAAAAGTCACCACAAAGTTTCCACATAAATTTGAAATTCTCGAAGAGTAAGACGTGGTCTGGAAGAGTCTGGGTAGGGGGGAGAGAGAGAGAGAGAGTGAGAAGGGGAGGGTAATGGGGGGGGAGTACTCCCAGGAACACGCAGACATCGTAGGCTACGGTATTGCAAAACATTTTAGGCACCTTGTAGGCGTTTGTGTCTGACTGAACGCGTACCTCAAAACAATTGCGAATCGCGCGTACGGCATGAAGCTGCTGCACGAAGGTAAGGCGTTTCGTCATTATCGGGAATCGGTCAAAAAATACCTAAATTTCAGACACAAATATCTCCCTGATTATGAATGCTCTCCCTACGTATTTTTTTTAACTTCATTATTTTTTCCTGCTCTACAACTTTTGCATTTAACTTTTTCCGATACCACTCGAAATGGCAAAAACATTTTTATTATTTTCCGAACGGAAGTTGAAAGAAAAATAATATTATGCCCATTCCAGCAGTAGTCTAGCAACCTGCGTTCCCAGTCGTGTAAGTTCCTCATCGTGTCGTGTTAAGCCCTGCATAATGTTAGGAATTTCAGCAACCGCAGCTATCAAATCATTATTAGTCCTAATTTGCTGGTCGATGAAGGAAGATAATTTAGCCTCTAAATTGCCTAATTTGTCAAGCTTGGCAAGAATGAGAGCTAAATCGTTAGACCCGCCTGTTGAAGTGGAAGCAGCAATATTCAGGTCAGACATTGTGGAGAGGTTCTTAATGCAACAAATACTAGCAACCTTCGAGGTTAAGTAAGATTTAGCGCAGCCCGGGTGAAAAAGCTTAAAGCAGTCGGTGCAGGACACTCTAGAACCCGTAATATTCTTAGAGCACTTATTGCACTTATTAAGCGACATGCAGAATACTAGGAATCCTTTAAAGACCATAGTCAGAGCTGACACTCAGAATGAGTAAAGACAAGCACGTTGACACACCAAGTTTTGCGCACAGTTAAGCACCACTGGAAAGCAGAGAAGCTCAATCACGGATCACTAGCACCGTGGGCGGTAAGCAGCAACAGCAGATCCTATAAGGACAAAGTTGGTACTCCACTGCTCGCGCTGAAGCAGGTCCTGCAGTTGAGCCTCGTTACCGACGTGAAGCGAAGAGAAGAAGAAGGAAGACTTGGAGAAACACAGGTGGGGCTCAGACGAAAAGAAGACGTTCAGCGATGATCACGTAACACCATAGAAGTAAAGATGAGGATAGGCGCAGATGAAGCGAAAGAGAAACAGCAGTTCTTTCCAGAATTAAGGTTAGGAATTAGCGTTGCTAATAATCAGAATCACAGGTGAGGCACTCTTTTCAGAGGAGAGTATGTTTGCGGCATGTGATAAGCAACTAGTAAGGCAGTTAATTCCTGCAACAAAACAGCCCTGGGGGCAGGATGCAGCAGCAAGATGATCAAGAAAAAGCAGAGCATAAAGCAAAGCGGCAAGCAGTACTCACAGAAGCAGAGAGAGAGAGAGAGAGAGAGAGTTGGAAAGGATTCGTAACTCCAGAATTACCGTCCTTTATTGGTTGCTGCTGTTAAAAAGTTCTCCACTGTGCGACGCAGAACACGTAAAAGCTTTTATACGGTACGACTCTGTAATTAGTTTCATCTAAATAATTAATATCACTATATTCTCTTTGTACGTTGGGAATCCTTTGACTTTAAGACGCACTTCTTTGAAAATATAAGAACGAGTGACAACTCTCTTAAATCAGGCGACGTTGTAGATGGGAATGCGGAATGCATTAAGTCGTTGCATTGAATTATATATGTTTTCACTGTTTCCTTAGAAAATATTTTAACACTGTACCTTGATTTCAGGATCGTCTGATATATGCTCCTTAAGGAATTCTCTCAATACCAAAAATCGAGGATCGCAAAATTCCGACTCGCCGTATCCTGGTATTTTCGTACTATTCTCGGCGAAAGACCTTAAGAAATTCTTTAAAATTTCATGGGGGGGTTCTTGACCGAGGATGCTTTGCAGCTTTAATTGAAAGTCCATGCACTGCAAAATAGTTCTTAAGTTATTTCATATGCTACTACGCTAAAAAAAAAGGGCGCCAAGGTTTTTGTCTTGTATTTCAACGTTCATTCACCCTCAACAAAGATCCGGCATTCGACTCATTCTTGTGAGCCAAAAATCCACCTGCCAGAGCTTGGCTCACGTCTGCTTGGGAATCAGCTAATATTTGCGTTACGTGCGTTGCAGGCAATCCGCCATCTTCATCGCTGATAAGGAAAAATAAAACAAAAAATACAGTCACACACGACTGACTTTTCATCGTCAACATCTTGATGCAGCTCACGCGTTCAGGGCAATATAGAGCCTAAGAAAATCGGCTAAGGAACTTTTCCTGCTCTCCTCTTTGCGGGAGATATTCCCCAAACAATCCAAAAGAAAATCTACCCAGTCTCCATCGTGTGGAATACCTTTGGGATTTTTCGCGTTGCTCACCAGTCCTACGATTGCAGGCAGTGTAGCCAAAAATTCCATACAGTCTTCAAATATGTACTGTAGAGAATTGTTAAACGAAAAAATAAATTTTTAACAAAAATTAATAAAGAAAAACAAGAAGAGCAATTTTAAGACTGACTTCCCACTGCGTATGACTCATGACGCCAATTTTCGTAGCTTCCCGTGTATGTTTATCAGCATCCAAGGCCGTCAGAGCTATGCAAAGTTTGCCCAACGGTGTAACGCTTTTCGGCAATGATCTCATCACCATTCCAATTCTTCCACCTTCATTGTCCGACCACCATTCCTTGTGTTTCTTACGTCGCGAAGTCCAGTCAGCTATTAAGGACGTAGTCTGCTCCTGTGTCGGTACATCACCGGTTAACAGTAACCAAAAAACTGCTTCCGGACTTGGACTGACTCCCCGATTTCTTGGTAAAAGAGATATCACTTGCGGTATAGTCAGCCCTCTGTATTTGATCTACCAAAAGAATAAAGGAATAAATCACAGTGCCACGTAAATTTTGTTTATAATAAAACATACACCAAATTGTTTGTCCACTTCCGAAGTTTCCCTGACGATGGTGTTCACACCCCTCAATCCACGATATAGATCGTCTACTGTCACATGACTAATTATTGCTGGTCCATACTGACGTCGAAATTTTCTGACAAGGTCGTAATGAAGTGGTATCTTTTCGCAAAGGGCTTCCTTGAGATCGTTACTCGTGCTTGGGCTTCCCCTTGTTGTGCTTACCTGAGAAACAGTGAAATAGGGAATGGAAGTTTTAATTGGATAATTGCATTTTTAACAATTTATACGTCGAGAATATTTTCTAACCATGCAAGCATAATTTTGACTTTTGAATCCCAAAGGATGGATAAATTGCGTCTGGTTGATTCCGCGGGAAATTTGAGAAAGCATCGTTCTTCCGTCGATAAGGCACGACCCGCAATTGGGCCACATTACCGTCGCGTACTTGAAAATTTCGTTTATGCGGTCGAGGGACGTTGGGAGGATAGGTAATGAGACATTATGAAATTTCGACTTTTACGTTTGATATTTTAACTATTTCTTTGTTTTTTTTTTGTTACATTCACTCTGCCTTACATCTTCTCTTGTTTTTCTCTTTTCTTCGATAGGCAAAATCAAGAGACTCGGTCGAGTCTCGCGCCAAGTTCAGGCAACCGGCTGGACAGGGCACGGCCCGCCGAGTCTCTTTACCCGAGCCAACTCTTGTACCTGTGTTTGGAACCA